>JASGCC010002545.1:0-27915 GCA_030067915.1 Hydractinia echinata
ACGGCTAGGATTTGTCCCACAGTAAAAAATGACTTATTTATCTAAATTTCTAAATAAAGCGCTACCAAGCGCCCAGTGTAATTGCTGAGTTCCAGCAATCATGTCAAATTAAGAAGAATGTTATTTCTTGGAGTCCAATTGTCTCATTTATCACATTTATAAGGTCAAAGTCCAAAATCAGTTCAATTAAGTCCCACAGTCAATCGTTTCACTGTTAAAAGCGATGCAACCTAGTAATATCAGAAAAAATATCGCTAAATACATGTTGTACGAATATGTGACGCAACTTGTAACTCAAACGGACTGATACCGTTAGAAAGTCAATGAAATGTAGTTTTTTGAAACTGTCTCTATTTCTTCAGCGCGCGCTAACGGCTAGGATTGGTCCCACAGTAAAAAATGACTTATTTATCTAAATTTTTAAATAAAGCGCTACCACAGCGCCCAGTGTAATTGCTGAGTTCCAGCAATCATGTCAAATTAAGAAGAATGTTATTTCTTGGAGTCCAATTGTGTCATTTATCATTTATAAGGTCAAAGTCCAAAATCAGTTCAATTAGTCCCACAGTCAATCGTTTCACTGTTAAAAGCGATGCAACCTAGTAATATCAGAAAATATCGCTAAATACATGTTGGTACGAATATGTGACGCAACCGTTGTAACTCAAACGGACTGATACCGTTAGAAAGTCATGAAATGTAGTTTTTGAAACTGTCTCTATTTCTTCAGCGCGCGCTAACGGCTAGGATTGGTCCACAGTAAAAAATGACTTATTTATCCTAAATTTTTAAATAAAGCGCTACCACAGCGCCCAGTGTAATCGCTGAGTTCCAGCAATCATGTCAAATTAAGAAGAATGTTATTTCTTGGAGTCCAATTGTCTCATTTATCACATTTATCAGGTCAAAGTCCAAAATCAGTTCAATTAAGTCCCACAGTCAATCGTTTCCCTGTTAAAAGCGATGCAACCTAAGTAATATCAGAAAAATATCGCTAAATACATGTTGGTACGAATATGTGAACGAAACCGGTTGTAACTCAAACGGATTGATACCGTTAGAAAGTCAATGAAATGTAGTTTTTGAAACTCTCTCTATTTCTTTCAGCGCGCGCTAACGGCTACGATTAGTCCCACAGTAAAAATGACTTATTTATCAAATTTCTAAATAAAGCGCTACCACAGCGGCCCAGTGTAATCACTGAGTTCCAGCTATCATGTCAAATTAAGGAAAATATTATTTCTTGGAGTCAATTGTCTCATTTATCACATTTATAAGGTCAAAAGTCCAAAATCAGTTCAATTAAGTCCCACAGTCAATCGTTTTCACTGTTGAAAGCGATGCAACCTAGTAATATCAGAAAAACATCGGCTAAAATACATGTTGGTACAAATATGTGACGCAACCGTTGGTAACTCAAACGGACTGATACCGTTTAGAAAGTCAATGAAATGTAGTTTTTGAAACTGTCTCTATTTCTTCAGCGCGCGATAACGGCTAGGATTGGTCCCACAGTAAAAAATGACTTATTTATCTAATTTTTAAATAAAGCGCTACCACAGCGCCCAGTGTAATCGCTGAGTTCCAGCAATCATGTCAAATTAAGAAGAATGTTATTTCTTGGAGTCCAATTGTGTCATTTATCACATTTATAAGGTCAAAGTCCAAAATCAGTTCAATTAAAGTCCCACAGTCAATCGTTCACTGTTAAAAGCGATGCAACCTAGTAATATCAGAAAAATATCGCTAAATACATGTTGGTACGAATATGTGACGCAACCGTTGTAACTCAAACGGACTGATACCGTTAGAAAGTCAATGAAATGTAGTTTTTGAACTGTCTCTATTTCTTCAGCGCGCGCTAACGGCTAGGATTGGTCCCACAGTAAAAAATGACTTATTTATCTAAATTTTTAAATAAAGCGCTACCACAGCGCCCAGTGTAATCGCTGAGTTCAGCAATCATGTCAAATTAAGAAGAATGTTATTTCTTGGAGTCCAATTGTATCATTTATCACATTTATAAGGTCAAAGTCCAAATCAGTTCAATTAAGTCCCACAGTCAATCGTTTCACTGTTAAAAGCGATGCAACCTAGTAATATCAGAAAATATCGCTAAATACATGTTGGTACGAATATGTGACGCAACCGTTGTAACTCAAACGGACTGATACGTTAGAAAGTCAATGAAATGTAGTTTTTGAAACTGTCTCTATTTCTTCAGCGCGCGCTAACGGCTAGGATTGGTCCCACAGTAAAAAATGACTTATTTATATAAATTTTTAAATAAGCCGCTACCACAGCGCCCAGTGTAATCGCTGAGTTCCAGCAATCATGTCAAATTAAGAAGAATGTTATTTCTTGGAGTCCAATTGTGTCACATCACATTTATATGGTCAAAGTCCAAAATCAGTTCAAGTAAGTCCCACAGTCAATCGTTTCACTGTTAAAAGCGATGCAACCTAGTAATATCAGAAAATATCGCTAAATACATGTTGGTACGAATATGTGACGCAACCGTTGTAACTCAAACGGACTGATACCGTTAGAAAAGTCAATGAAATGTAGTTTTTGAAACTGTCTCTATTTCTTCAGCGCGCGCTAACGGCTAGGATTGGTCCCACAGTAAAAATGACTTATTTATCTAAATTTTTAAATAAAGCGCTACCACAGCGCCCAGTGTAATCGCTGAGTTCCAGCAATCATGTCAAATTAAGAAGAATGTTATTTCTTGGAGTCCAATTGTGTCATTTATCACATTTATAAGGTCAAAGTCCAAAATCAGTTCAATTAAGTCCCACAGTCAATCGTTTCACTGTTAAAAGCGATGCAACCTAGTAATATCAGAAAAAATATCGCTAAATACATGTTCGTACGAATATGTGACGCAACCGTTGTAACTCAAACGGACTGATACCGTTAGAAAGTCAATGAAATGTAGTTTTGGAAACTGTCTCTATTTCTTCAGCGCGCGCTAACGGCTAGGATTGGTCCCACAGTAAAAAATGACTTATTTATCTAAATTTTAAATAAAGCGCTACCACAGCGCCCAGTGTAATCGCTGAGTTCCAGCAATCATGTCAAATTAAGAAGAATGTTATTTCTTGGAGTCCAATTGTCTCATTTATCACATTATAAGGTCAAAGTCCAAAATCAGTTCAATTAAGTCCCACAGTCAATCGTTTCACTGTTAAAAGCGATGCAACCTAGTAATATCAGAAAAATATCGCTAAATACATGTTGGTACGAATATGTGACGCAACCGTTGTAACTCAAACGGAGTGATACAGTTAGAAAGTCAATGAAATGTAGTTTTTGAAACTGTCTCTATTTCTTCAGCGCGCGCTAACGGCTAGGATTGGTCCCACAGTAAAAAATGACTTATTTATCTAAATTTTTAAATAAAGCGCTACCACAGCGCCCAGTGTAATTGCTGAGTTCCAGCAATCATGTCAAATTAAGAAGAATGTTATTTCTTGGAGTCCAATTGTCTCATTTATCACATTTATAAGGTCAAAGTCCAAAATCAGTTCAATTAAGTCCCACAGTCAATCGTTTCACTGTTAAAAGCGATGCAACCTAGTAATATCAGAAAAATATCGCTAAATACATGTTGGTACGAATATGTGACGCAACCGTTGTAACTCAAACGGACTGATACCGTTAGAAAGTCAATGAAATGTAGTTTTTGAAACTGTCTCTATTTCTTCAGCGCGCGCTAACGGCTAGGATTGGTCCCACAGTAAAAAATGACTTATTTATCTAAATTTTTAAATAAAGCGCTACCACAGCGCCCAGTGTAATTCGCTGAGTTCCAGCAATCATGTCAAATTAAGAAGAATGTTATTTCTTGGAGTCCAATTGTATCATTTATCACATTTATAAGGTCAAAGTCCAAAAATCAGTTCAATTAAGTCCCACAGTCAATCGTTTCACTGTTAAAAGCGATGCAACCTAGTAATATCAGAAAAATATCGCTAAATACATGTTCGTACGAATATGTGACGCAACCGTTGTAACTCAAACGGACTGATACCGTTAGAAAGTCAATGAAATGTAGTTTTTGAAAGTGTCTCTATTTCTTCAGCGCGCGCTAACGGCTAGGATTGGTCCCACAGTAAAAAATGACTTATTTATCTAAATTTTTAAATAAAGCGCTACCACAGCGCCCAGTGTAATCGCTGAGTTCCAGCAATCATGTCAAATTAAGAAGAATGTTATTTCTTGGAGTCCAATTGTCTCATTTATCACATTTATAAGGTCAAAGTCCAAAATCAGTTCAATTAAGTCCCACAGTCAATCGTTTCACTGTTAAAAGCAATGCAACCTAGTAATATCAGAAAAATATTGCTAAATACATGTTGGTACGAATATGTGACGCAACCGTTGTAACTCAAACGGACTGATACCGTTAGAAAGTCAATGAAATGTAGTTTTTGAAACTGTCTCTATTTCTTCAGCGCGGGCTAACGGCTAGGATTGGTCCCACAGTAAAAAATGACTTATTTATCTAAATTTTAAATAAAGCGCTACCACAGCGCCCAGTGTAATTGCTGAGTTCCAGCAATCATGTCAAATTAAGAAGAATGTTATTTCTTGGAGTCCAATTGTATCATTTATCACATTTATAAGGTCAAAGTCCAAAATCAGTTCAATTAAGTCCCACAGTCAATCGTTTCACTGTTAAAAGCGATGCAACCTAGTAATATCAGAAAATATCGCTAAATACATGTTGGTACGAATATGTGACGCAACCGTTGTAACTCAAACGGACTGATACCGTTAGAAAGTCAATGAAATGTAGTTTTTGAAACTGTCTCTATTTCTTCAGCGCGCGCTAACGGCTAGGATTGGTCCCACAGTAAAAAATGACTTATTTATCTAAATTTTTAAATAAAGCGCTACCATAGCGCCCAGTGTAATCGCTGAGTTCCAGCAATCATGTCAAATTAAGAAGAATGTTATTTCTTGGAGTCCAATTGTGTCATTTATCACATTTATAAGGTCAAAGTCCAAAATCAGTTCAATTAAGTCCCACAGTCAATCGTTTCACTGTTAAAAGCGATGCAACCTAGTAATATCAGAAAAATATCGCTAAATACATGTTGGTACGAATATGTGACGCAACCGTTGTAACTCAAACGGACTGATACCGTTAGAAAGTCAATGAAATGTAGTTTTTGAAACTGTCTCTATTTCTTCAGCGCGCGCTAACGGCTAGGATTGGTCCCACAGTAAAAAATGACTTATTTATCTAAATTTTTAAATAAAGCGCTACCACAGCGCCCAGTGTAATTGCTGAGTTCCAGCAATCATGTCAATTAAGAAGAATGTTATTTCTTGGAGTCCAATTGTCTCATTTATCACATTTATAAGGTCAAAGTCCAAAATCAGTTCATTAAGTCCCACAGTCAATCGTTTCACTGTTAAAAGCGATGCAACCTAGTAATATCAGAAAAATATTGCTAAATACATGTTGGTACGCATATGTGACGCAACCGTTTGTAACTCAAACGGACTGATACCGTTAGAAAGTCAATGAAATGTAGTTTTTGAAACTGTCTCTATTTCTTCAGCGCGCGCTAACGGCTAGGATTGGTCCCACAGTAAAAAATGACTTATTTATCTAAATTTTTAAATAAAGCGCTACCATAGCGCCCAGTGTAATCGCTGAGTTACACCAATCATGTCAAATTAAGAAGAATGTTATTTCTTGGAGTCCAATTGTGTCATTTATCACATTTATAAGGTCAAAGTCCAAAATCAGTTCAATTAAATCCCACAGTCAATCGTTTCACTGTTAAAAGCGATGCAACCTAGTAATATCAGAAAAATATCGCTAAATACATGTTGGTACGAATATGTGACGCAACCGTTGTAACTCAAACGGACTGATACCGTTAGAAAGTCAATCAAATGTAGTTTTTGAAAGTGTTTCTATTTCTTCAGCGCGCGCTAACTGCTAGGATTGGTCCCACAGTAAAAAATGACTTATTTATCTAAATTTTTAAATAAAGCGCTACCATAGCGCCCAGTGTAATCGCTGAGTTACACCAATCATGTCAAATTAAGAAGAATGTTATTTCTTGGAGTCCAATTGTATCATTTATCACATTTATAAGGTCAAAGTCCAAAATCAGTTCAATTCAGTCCCACAGTCAATCGTTTCACTGTTAAAAGCGATGCAACCTAGTAATATCAGAAACATATCGCTAAATACATGTTGGTACGAATATGTGACGCAACCGTTGTAACTCAAACGGACTGATACCGTTAGAAAGTCAATGAAATGTAGTTTTTGAAACTGTCTCTATTTCTTCAGCGCGCGCTAACTGCTAGGATTGGTCCCACAGTAAAAAATGACTTATTTATCTAAATTTTTAAATAAAGCGCTACCATAGCGCCCAGTGTAATCGCTGAGTTACAGCAATCATGTCAAATTAAGAAGAATGTTATTTCTTGGAGTCCAATTGTCTCATTTATCACATTTATAAGGTCAAAGTCCAAAATCAGTTCAATTAAATCCCACAGTCAATCGTTTCACTGTTAAAAGCGATGCAACCTAGTAATATCAGAAAAATATCGCTAAATACATGTTGGTACGAATATGTGACGCAACCGTTGTAACTCAAACGGACTGATACCGTTAGAAAGTCAATCAAATGTAGTTTTTGAAAGTGTTTCTATTTCTTCAGCGCGCGCTAACGGCTAGGATTGGTCCCACAGTAAAAAATGACTTATTTATCTAAATTTTTAAATAAAGCGCTACCACAGCGCCCAGTGTAATCGCTGAGTTCCAGCAATCATGTCAAATTAAGAAGAATGTTATTTCTTGGAGTCCAATTGTCTCATTTATCACATTTATAAGGTCAAAGTCCAAAATCAGTTCAATTAAGTCCCACAGTCCAATCGTTTCACTGTTAAAAGCGATGCAACCTAGTAATATCAGAAAAATATCGCTAAATACATGTTCGTACGAATATGTGACGCAACCGTTGTAACTCAAACGGACTGATACCGTTAGAAAGTCAATGAAATGTAGTTTTTGAAACTGTCTCTATTTCTTCAGCGCGCGCTAACGGCTAGGATTGGTCCCACAGTAAAAAATGACTTATTTATCTAAATTTTTAATAAAGCGCTACCACAGCGCCCAGTGTAATTTCTGAGTTCCAGCAATCATGTCCAATTAAGAAGAATGTTATTTCTTGGAGTCCAATTGTATCATTTATCACATTTATAAGGTCAAAGTCCAAAATCAGTTCAATTAAGTCCCACAGTCAATCGTTTCACTGTTAAAAGCGATGCAACCTAGTAATATCAGAAAATATCGCTAAATACATGTTGGTACGAATATGTGACGCAACCGTTGTAACTCAAACGGACTGATACCGTTAGAAAGTCAATGAAATGTAGTTTTTGAAACTGTCTCTATTTCTTCAGCGCGCGCTAACGGCTAGGATTGGTCCCACAGTAAAAAATGACTTATTTATCTAAATTTTAAATAAAGCGCTACCACAGCGCCCAGTGTAATCGCTGAGTTCCAGCAATCATGTCAAATTAAGAAGAATGTTATTTCTTGGAGTCCAATTGTCTCATTTATCACATTTATAAGGTCAAAGTCCAAAATCAGTTCAATTAAGTCCCACAGTCAATCGTTTCACTGTTAAAAGCGATGCAACCTAGTAATATCAGAAAAATATCGCTAAATACATGTTGGTACGAATATGTGACGCAACCGTTGTAACTCAAACGGACTGATACCGTTAGAAAGTCAATGAAATGTAGTTTTTGAAAATGTCTCTATTTCTTCAGCGCGCGCTAACTGCTAGGATTGGTCCCACAGTAAAAAATGACTTATTTATCTAAATTTTTAAATAAAGCGCTACCATAGCGCCCAGTGTAATCGCTGAGTTACAGCAATCATGTCAAATTAAGAAGAATGTTATTTCTTGGAGTCCAATTGTCTCATTTATCACATTTAAAAGGCCAAAGTCCAAAATCAGTTCATTTAAGTCCCACAGTCCATCGTTTCACTGTTAAAAGCAATGCAACCTAGTAATATCAGAAAAATATTGCTAAATACATGTTCGTACGAACATGTGACGCAACCGTTGTAACTCAAACGGACTGATACCGTTAGAAAGTCAATGAAATGTAACTTTTTAAACTGTCTCTATTTCTTCCGCGGGTAACGCATGGATAAGGGAGGAAAAGATAAAACTAAAATATCAAACTACAGCCTGTCAGTGTTTTAAATGTTTTTCCAAATTTTACGAAAGGGTTATGAAAGAACAAATAACCGCTTATATGGAATCAAAAATTGTCGACATTTCTCTCCGCCTATAGGAAATGCTATAGTACCCAACAAGTACTAATTCGCTTAATAGAGGAATGGAAGAGTAAACTTGATAAGAATTATGTGGTGGTGCGATCTGATGGATCTTTCAAAAGCTTTTGAACGGTGTACCACATGACTTACTAATTGCGAAATTAGCCTGCTTATGGATTTGACATAAGTCTCTTCAATCATTCTATCTTATCTTACTGATAGAGAGCAAAGCCACTCGAATAAATGGGGATCTATAGTCTATTTCAAATATCTTATCTGGTGTACCACAAGGTTCTATTTTGGGACCTATCATATTCAATATATTTATAAATGATTGTTTCTTTTTATAGAAAAATATAAGCTACATAATTACGCTGATGATAACACAATATCCAACTTCTCAAATTCTATTCCTAATTTGATAAATACTTTAGAAAACAAAGCTAAAACTGCCCTCTCCTGGTTAAAAGATAATAAATTGATTGCAAACCCTGAAAAGATTCACTCGATAATTCTGACAAAGAATAAGGCAGATAATTTAGGTCTAAAATTTAACATAGGAAATAAAACTATTGAAAGTGAAAATAACGTGAAATTACTAGGTGTGACTATAGACAATAAATTAAATTTTGACAGACACGTTAGTGATTTGTGTCGCAAAGCATCAGCCCAACTAAATGCCTTATTTCGATTTAGAAGTTTCTTATCCTTTCAAGCAAAATATATTTTAGTTCAAAGTTTTATCTACGCAAATTTCAATTATTGTTCCCTTATATGGCATTTTTCTTCTTCTAAATCTTTATCTAAAGTCGAAATGATACAAAAACGAGCATTAAGATTTCTGTATAATGATACGGTAAGTACATACGAAAATTTACTTAAAAATTCCAGCAAGAGTCACATGAATGTAAATCGCTTACGGTCATTGTGTATAGAAATCTTTAAAACTATAAATAACAGCAACCCTCTTTTTATGAAAGATATATTTTGTTTAAATGATAACGGTAGGACAGTCAGAGAACAAAATACAAATAATTTGGTAGTCTCAAGGAAAAGGACCGCGACTTTTGGAACTAATAGCTTATCAGCCCTGGGACCAAAGATTTGGAATAACCTACCATCACATTTGAAACGATGTGACAACCTTAAAGTTTTTAAAAGCATGATAAAAATGTGGGACGGATCTAAATGTAACTGTGATGAATGTAAGGTCCCTTTATAGAACTTTGTTGTTATTATTGTTTATATATATAAAAAAAATGATTTTATTTAATTGTAAACATAAAAAATTTAGTCGATTTAGATTAGTTTTCTTAATTACTTTTTTTTTCGGAAACTATTGTAAATATGTGAATAATCGACTTTAAATAAATTGAAAAGAAAGAAAAAAGAAAGAAAAAGGATTTGTCCCACAGTAAAAAATAACTTATTTATCTAAATTTTTAATTAAAGCGCTACCACAGCGCCCAGTGTAATTTCTGAGTTCCAGCAATCATGTCCAATTAAGAAGAATGTTATTTCTTGGAGTCCAATTGTATCATTTATCATATTTATAAGGTCAAAGTCCAAAATCAGTTCAATTCAGTCCCCCAGTCAATCGTTTCACTGTTAAAAGCGATGCAACCTAGTAATATCAGAAACATATCGCTAAATACATGTTGGTACGAATATGTGACGCAACCATTGTAACTCAAACGGACTGATACCGTTAGAAAGTCAATGAAATGTCGTTTTTGAAACTGTCTCTATTTCTTCAGCGCGCGCTAACTGCTAGGATTGGTCCCACAGTAAAAAATGACTTATTTATCTAAATTTTTAAATAAAGCGCTACCATAGCGCCCAGTGTAATCGCTGAGTTACAGCAATCATGTCAAATTAAGAAGAATGTTATTTCTTGGAGTCCAATTGTGTCATTTATCACATTTATAAGGTCAAAGTCCTAAATCAGTTCAATTAAATCCCACAGTCAATCGTTTCACTGTTAAAAGCGATGCAACCTAGTAATATCAGAAAAATATTGCTAAATACATGTTCGTACGAACATGTGACGCAACCGTTGTAACTCAAACGGACTGATACCGTTAGAAAGTCAATGAAATGTAGCTTTTGAAACTGTCTCTATTTCTTCAGCTCGCGCTAACGGCTAGGATTGGTCCCACAGTAAAAAATGACTTATTTATCTAAATTTCTAAATAAAGTGCTACCACAGCGCCCAGTGTAATTTCTGAGTTCCAGCAATCATGTCCAATTAAGAAGAATGTTATTTCTTGGAGTCTTATTGTATCATTTATCACATTTATAAGGTCAAAGTCCAAAATCAGTTCAATTAAGTCCCACACTCAATCGTTTCACTGTTAAAAGCAATGCAACCTAGTAATATCAGAAACATATCGCTAAATACATGTTGGTACGAACATGTGACGCAACCGTTGTAACTCAAACGGACTGATACCGTTAGAAAGTCAATGAAATGTAGCTTTTGAAACTGTCTCTATTTTTTCAGCTCGCGCTAACGGCTAGGATTGGTCCCACAGTAAAAAATGACTTATTTATCTAAATTTCTAAATAAAGTGCTACCACAGCGCCCAGTGTAATTTGTGAGTTCCAGCAATCATGTCCAATTAAGAAGAATGTTATTTCTTGGAGTCCAATTGTATCATTTATCACATTTATAAGGTCAAAGTCCAAAATCAGTTCAATTAAGTCCCACAGTCAATCGTTTCACTGTTAAAAGCAATGCAACCTAGTAATATCAGAAAAATATTGCTAAATACATGTTCGTACGAATATGTGACGCAACCGTTGTAACTCAAACGGACTGATACCGTTAGAAAGTCAATGAAATGTAGCTTTTGAAACTGTCTCTATTTCTTCAGCTCGCGCTAACGGCTAGGATTGGTCCCACAGTAAAAAATGACTTATTTATCTAAATTTCTAAGTAAAGTGCTGCCACAGCGCCCAGTGTAATTTGTGAGTTCCAGCAATCATGTCCAATTAAGAAGAATGTTATTTCTTTGAGTCCAATTGTATCATTTATCACATTTATAAGGTCAAAGTCCAAAATCAGTTCAATTCAGTCCCACAGTCAATCGTTTCACTGTTAAAAGCGATGCAACCTAGTAATATCAGAAACATATCGCTAAATACATGTTGGTACGAATATGTGACGCAACCGTTGTAACTCAAACGGACTGATACCGTTAGAAAGTCAATCAAATGTAGTTTTTGAAAGTGTTTCTATTTCTTCAGTGCGCGCTAACTGCTAGGATTGGTCCCACAGTAAAAAATGACTTATTTATCTAAATCTTTAAATAAAGCGCTACCACAGCGCTCAGTGTAATTTCTGAGTTCCAGCAATCATGTCCAATTAAGAAGAATGTTATTTCTTGGAGTCCAATTGTATCATTTATCATATTTATAAGGTCAAAGTCCAAAATCAGTTCAATTCAGTCCCCCAGTCAATCGTTTCACTGTTAAAAGCGATGCAACCTAGTAATATCAGAAACATATCGCTAAATACATGTTGGTACGAATATGTGACGCAACCATTGTAACTCAAACGGACTGATACCGTTAGAAAGTAAATGAAATGTCGTTTTTGAAACTGTCTCTATTTCTTCAGCGCGCGCTAACTGCTAGGATTGGTCCCACAGTAAAAAATGACTTATTTATCTAAATTTTTAAATAAAGCGCTACCATAGCGCCCAGTGTAATCGCTGAGTTACAGCAATCATGTCAAATTAAGAAGAATGTTATTTCTCGGAGTCCAATTGTGTCATTTATCATATTTATAAGGTCAAAGTCCTAAATCAGTTCAATTAAGTCCCACACTCAATCGTTTCACTGTTAAAAGCAATGCAACCTAGTAATATCAGAAACATATCGCTAAATACATGTTGGTACGAACATGTGACGCAACCGTTGTAACTCAAACGGACTGATACCGTTAGAAAGTCAATGAAATGTAGCTTTTGAAACTGTCTCTATTTCTTCAGCTCGCGCTAACGGCTAGGATTGGTCCCACAGTAAAAAATGACTTATTTATCTAAATTTCTAAATAAAGTGCTACCACAGCGCCCAGTGTAATTTGGTGAGTTCCAAAATCATGTCCAATTAAGAAGAATGTTATTTCTTGGAGTCCAATTGTATCATTTATCACATTTATAAGGTCAAAGTCCAAAATCAGTTCAATTAAGTCCCACAGTCAATCGTTTCACTGTTAAAAGCAATGCAACCTAGTAATATCAGAAAAATATTGCTAAATACATGTTCGTACGAACATGTGACGCAACCGTTGTAACTCAAACGGACTGATACCGTTAGAAAGTCAATGAAATGTAGCTTTTGAAACTGTCTCTATTTCTTCAGCTCGCGCTAACGGCTAGGATTGGTCCCACAGTAAAAAATGACTTATTTATCTAAATTTCTAAATAAAGTGCTACCACAGCGCCCAGTGTAATTTGTGAGTTCCAGCAATCATGTCCAATTAAGAAGAATGTTATTTCTTGGAGTCCAATTGTATCATTTATCACATTTATAAGGTCAAAGTCCAAAATCAGTTCAATTCAGTCCCACAGTCAATCGTTTCACTGTTAAAAGCGATGCAACCTAGTAATATCAGAAACATATCGCTAAATACATGTTGGTACGAATATGTGACGTAACCATTGTAACTCAAACAGACTGATACCGTTAGAAAGTCAATGAAATGTAGTTTTTGAAACTGTCTCTATTTCATTAGCGCGCGCTAACTGCTAGGATTGGTCCCACAGTAAAAAATGACTTATTTATCTAAATTTTTAAATAAAGCGCTACCATAGCGCCCAGTGTAATCGCTGAGTTACACCAATCATGTCAAATTAAGAAGAATGTTATTTCTTGGAGTCCAATTGTATCATTTATCATATTTATAAGGTCAAAGTCCAAAATCAGTTCAATTCAGTCCCCCAGTCGATCGTTTCACTGTTAAAAGCGATGCAACCTAGTAATATCAGAAACATATCGCTAAATACATGTTGGTACGAATATGTGACGCAACCATTGTAACTCAAGCGGACTGATACCGTTAGAAAGTAAATGAAATGTCATTTTTGAAACTGTCTCTATTTCTTCAGCGCGCGCTAACTGCTAGGATTGGTCTCACAGTAAAAAATGACTTATTTATCTAAACTTTTAAATAAAGCGCTACCATAGCGCCCAGTGTAATCGCTGAGTTCCAGCAATCATGTCAAATTAAGAAGAATGTTATTTCTTGGAGTCCAATTGCCACATTTATCACATTTAAAAGCCCAAAGTCAAAAATCAGTTCATTTAAGTCCCACAGTCAATCGTTTCACTGTTAAAAGCAATGCAACCTAGTAATATCAGAAAAATATTGCTAAATACATGTTCGTACGAACATGTGACGCAACCGTTGTAACTCAAGCGGACTGATACCGTTAGAAAGTCAATGAAATGTAGCTTTTGAAACTGTCTCTATTTCTTCAGCTCGCGCTAACGGCTAGGATTGGTCCCACAGTAAAAAATGACTTATTTATCTAAATTTTTAAATAAAGCGCTACCATAGCGCCCAGTGTAATCGCTGAGTTACAGCAATCATGTCAAATTAAGAAGAATGTTATTTCTTGGAGTCCAATTGTGTCATTTATCATATTTATAAGGTCAAAGTCCTAAATCAGTTCAATTAAATCCCACAGTCAATCGTTTCACTGTTAAAAGCAATGCAACCTAGTAATATCAGAAACATATCGCTAAATACATGTTGGTACGAACATGTAACGCAACCGTTGTAACTCAAACGGACTGAAACCGTTAGAAAGTCAATGAAATGTAGCTTTTGAAACTGTCTCTATTTCTTCAGCTCGCGCTAACGGCTAGGATTGGTCCCACAGTAAAAAATGACTTATTTATCTAAATTTCTAAATAAAGTGCTACCACAGCGCCCAGTGTAATTTGTGAGTTCCAGCAATCATGTCCAATTAAGAAGAATGTTATTTCTTGGAGTCCAATTGTATCATTTATCACATTTATAAGGTCAAAGTCCAAAATCAGTTCAATTAAGTCCCACAGTCAATCGTTTCACTGTTAAAAGCAATGCAACCTAGTAATATCAGAAAAATATTGCTAAATACATGTTCGTACGAACATGTGACGCAACCGTTGTAACTCAAACGGACTGATACCGTTATAAAGTCAATGAAATGTAGCTTTTGAAACTGTCTCTATTTCTTCAGCTCGCGCTAACGGCTAGGATTGGCCCCACAGTAAAAAATGACTTATTTATCTAAATTTCTAAATAAAGTGCTACCACAGCGCCCAGTGTAATTTGTGAGTTCCAGCAATCATGTCCAATTAAGAAGAATGTTATTTCTTGGAGTCCAATTGTATCATTTATCACATTTATAAGGTCAAAGTCCAAAATCAGTTCAATTCAGTCCCACAGTCAATCGTTTCACTGTTAAAAGCGATGCAACCTAGTAATATCAGAAACATATCGCTAAATACATGTTGGTACGAATACGTGACGCAACCATTGTAACTCAAACAGACTGATACCGTTAGAAAGTCAATGAAATGTAGTTTTTGAAACTGTCTCTATTTCTTTAGCGCGCGCTAACTGCTAGGACTGGTCCCACAGTAAAAAATGACTTATTTATCTAAATTTTTAAATAAAGCGCTACCATAGCGCCCAGTGTAATCGCTGAGTTACACCAATCATGTCAAATTAAGAAGAATGTTATTTCTTGGAGTCCAATTGTGTCATTTATCATATTTATAAGGTCAAAGTCCTAAATCAGTTCAATTAAATCCCACAGTCAATCGTTTCACTGTTAAAAGCGATGCGACCTAGTAATATCAGAAAAATATCGCTAAATACATGTTGGTACGAATATGTGACGCAACCGTTGTAACTCAAACGGACTGATACCGTTAGAAAGTCAATCAAATGTAGTTTTTGAAAGTGTTTCTACTTCTTCAGCGCGCGCTAACTGCTAGGATTGGTCTCACAGTAAAAAATGACTTATTTATCTAAACTTTTAAATAAAGCGCTACCATAGCGCCCAGTGTAATCGCTGAGTTCCAGCAATCATGTCAAATTAAGAAGAATGTTATTTCTTGGAGTCCAATTGCCACATTTATCACATTTAAAAGCCCAAAGTCAAAAATCAGTTCATTTAAGTCCCACAGTCAATCGTTTCACTGTTAAAAGCAATGCAACCTAGTAATATCAGAAAAATATTGCTAAATACATGTTCGTACGAACATGTGACGCAACCGTTGTAACTCAAACGGACTGATACCGTTAGAAAGTCAATGAAATGTAGCTTTTGAAACTGTCTCTATTTCTTCAGCTCGCGCTAACGGCTAGGATTGGTCCCACAGTAAAAAATGACTTATTTATCTAAATTTTTAAATAAAGCGCTACCATAGCGCCCAGTGTAATCGCTGAGTTACGGCAATCATGTCAAATTAAGAAGAATGTTATTTCTTAGAGTCCAATTGTGTCATTTATCACATTTATAAGGTCAAAGTCCTAAATCAGTTCAATTAAATCCCACAGTCAATCGTTTCACTGTTAAAAGCGATGCAACCTAGTAATATCAGAAAAATATCGCTAAATACATGTTGGTACGAATATGTGACGCAACAGTTGTAACTCAAACGGACTGATACCGTTAGAAAGTCAATCAAATGTAGTTTTTGAAAGTGTTTCTATTTCTTCAGCGCGCGCTAACTGCTAGGATTGGTCTCACAGTAAAAAATGACTTATTTATCTAAATTTTTAAATAAAGCGCTACCATAGCGCCCAGTGTAATCGCTGAGTTCCAGCAATCATGTCAAATTAAGAAGAATGTTATTTCTTGGAGTCCAATTGCCACATTTATCACATTTAAAAGGCCAAAGTCAAAAATCAGTTCATTTAAGTCCCACAGTCAATCGTTTCACTGTTAAAAGCAATGCAACCTAGTAATATCAGAAAAATATTGCTAAATACATGTTCGTACGAACATGTGACGCAACCGTTGTAACTCAAACGGACTGATACCGTTAGAAAGTCAATGAAATGTAGCTTTTGAAACTGTCTCTATTTCTTCAGCTCGCGCTAACGGCTAGGATTGGTCCCACAGTAAAAAATGACTTATTTATCTAAATTTCTAAATAAAGTGCTACCACAGCGCCCAGTGTAATTTCTGAGTTCCAACAATCATGTCGAATTAAGAAGAATGTTATTTCTTGGAGTCCAATTGTATCATTTATCACATTTATAAGGTCAAAGTCCAAAATCAGTTCAATTAAGTCCCACAGTCAATCGTTTCACTGTTAAAAGCGATGCAACCTAGTAATATCAGAAACATATCGCTAAATACATGTTGGTACGAATATGTGACGCAACCATTGTAATTCAAACGGACTGATACCGTTAGAAAGTCAATGAAATGTAGTTTTTGAAACTGTCTCTATTTCTTCAGCGCGCGCTAACTGCTAGGATTTGTCCCACAGTAAAAAATGACTTATTTATCTAAATTTTTAAATAAAGCGCTACCATAGCGCCCAGTGTAATCGCTGAGTTACACCAATCATGTCAAATTAAGAAGAATATTATTTCTTGGAGTCCAATTGTATCATTTATCATATTTATAGGGTCAAAGTCCAAAATCAGTTCAATTAAGTCCCACAGTCAATCGTTTCACTGTTAAACGCGATGCAACCTAGTAATATCAGAAAAATATTGCTAAATACATGTTGGTACGAATATGTGACGCAACCGTTGTAACTCAAACGGATTGATACCGTTAGAAAGTCAATGAAATGTAGTTTTTGAAACTGTCTCTATTTCTTCAGCTCGCGCTAACGGCTATGATTAGTCCCGCAGTAAAAAATGACTTATTTATCTAAATTTTTAAATAAAGCGCTACCACAGCGCCCAGTGTAATCGCTGAGTTCCAGCAATCATGTCAAATTAAGAAGAATGTTATTTCTTGGAGTCCAATTGTCTCATTTATCACATTTATAAGGTCAAAGTCCAAAATCAGTTCAATTAAGTCCCACAGTCAATCGTTTCACTGTTAAAAGCGATGCAACCTAGTAATATCAGAAAAATATCGCTAAATACATGTTGGTACGAATATGTGACGCAACCGTTGTAACTCAAACGGACTGATACCGTTAGAAAGTCAATGAAATGTAGTTTTTGAAACTGTCTCTATTTCTTCAGCGCGCGCTAACGGCTAGGATTGGTCCCACAGTAAAAAATGACTTATTTATCTAAATTTTTAAATAAAGCGCTACCACAGCGCCCAGTGTAATCGCTGAGTTCCAGCAATCATGTCAAATTAAGAAGAATGTTATTTCTTGGAGTCCAATTGTCTCATTTATCACATTTATAAGGTCAAAGTCCAAAATCAGTTCAATTAAGTCCCACAGTCAATCGTTTCACTGTTAAAAGCGATGCAACCTAGTAATATCAGAAAAATATCGCTAAATACATGTTGGTACGAATATGTGACGCAACCGTTGTAACTCAAACGGACTGATACCGTTAGAAAGTCAATGAAATGTAGTTTTTGAAACTGTCTCTATTTCTTCAGCGCGCGCTAACGGCTAGGATTGGTCCCACAGTAAAAAATGACTTATTTATCTAAATTTTTAAATAAAGCGCTACCACAGCGCCCAGTGTAATCGCTGAGTTCCAGCAATCATGTCAAATTAAGAAGAATGTTATTTCTTGGAGTCCAATTGTCTCATTTATCACATTTATAAGGTCAAAGTCCAAAATCAGTTCAATTAAGTCCCACAGTCAATCGTTTCACTGTTAAAAGCGATGCAACCTAGTAATATCAGAAAAATATCGCTAAATACATGTTGGTACGAATATGTGACGCAACCGTTGTAACTCAAACGGACTGATACCGTTAGAAAGTCAATGAAATGTAGTTTTTGAAACTGTCTCTATTTCTTCAGCGCGCGCTAACGGCTAGGATTGGTCCCACAGTAAAAAATGACTTATTTATCTAAATTTTTAAATAAAGCGCTACCACAGCGCCCAGTGTAATCTGAGTTCCAGCAATCATGTCAAATTAAGAAGAATGTTATTTCTTGGAGTCCAATTGTCTCATTTATCACATTTATAAGGTCAAAGTCCAAAATCAGTTCAATTAAGTCCCACAGTCAATCGTTTCACTGTTAAAAGCGATGCAACCTAGTAATATCAGAAAAATATCGCTAAATACATGTTGGTACGAATATGTGACGCAACCGTTGTAACTCAAACGGACTGATACCGTTAGAAAGTCAATGAAATGTAGTTTTTGAAACTGTCTCTATTTCTTCAGCGCGCGCTAACGGCTAGGATTGGTCCCACAGTAAAAAATGACTTATTTATCTAAATTTTTAAATAAAGCGCTACCACAGCGCCCAGTGTAATCGCTGAGTTCCAGCAATCATGTCAAATTAAGAAGAATGTTATTTCTTGGAGTCCAATTGTCTCATTTATCACATTTATAAGGTCAAAGTCCAAAATCAGTTCAATTAAGTCCCACAGTCAATCGTTTCACTGTTAAAAGCGATGCAACCTAGTAATATCAGAAAAATATCGCTAAATACATGTTGGTACGAATATGTGACGCAACCGTTGTAACTCAAACGGACTGATACCGTTAGAAAGTCAATGAAATGTAGTTTTTGAAACTGTCTCTATTTCTTCAGCGCGCGCTAACGGCTAGGATTGGTCCCACAGTAAAAAATGACTTATTTATCTAAATTTTTAAATAAAGCGCTACCACAGCGCCCAGTGTAATCGCTGAGTTCCAGCAATCATGTCAAATTAAGAAGAATGTTATTTCTTGGAGTCCAATTGTCTCATTTATCACATTTATAAGGTCAAAGTCCAAAATCAGTTCAATTAAGTCCCACAGTCAATCGTTTCACTGTTAAAAGCGATGCAACCTAGTAATATCAGAAAAATATCGCTAAATACATGTTGGTACGAATATGTGACGCAACCGTTGTAACTCAAACGGACTGATACCGTTAGAAAGTCAATGAAATGTAGTTTTTGAAACTGTCTCTATTTCTTCAGCGCGCGCTAACGGCTAGGATTGGTCCCACAGTAAAAAATGACTTATTTATCTAAATTTTTAAATAAAGCGCTACCACAGCGCCCAGTGTAATCGCTGAGTTCCAGCAATCATGTCAAATTAAGAAGAATGTTATTTCTTGGAGTCCAATTGTCTCATTTATCACATTTATAAGGTCAAAGTCCAAAATCAGTTCAATTAAGTCCCACAGTCAATCGTTTCACTGTTAAAAGCGATGCAACCTAGTAATATCAGAAAAATATCGCTAAATACATGTTGGTACGAATATGTGACGCAACCGTTGTAACTCAAACGGACTGATACCGTTAGAAAGTCAATGAAATGTAGTTTTTGAAACTGTCTCTATTTCTTCAGCGCGCGCTAACGGCTAGGATTGGTCCCACAGTAAAAAATGACTTATTTATCTAAATTTTTAAATAAAGCGCTACCACAGCGCCCAGTGTAATCGCTGAGTTCCAGCAATCATGTCAAATTAAGAAGAATGTTATTTCTTGGAGTCCAATTGTCTCATTTATCACATTTATAAGGTCAAAGTCCAAAATCAGTTCAATTAAGTCCCACAGTCAATCGTTTCACTGTTAAAAGCGATGCAACCTAGTAATATCAGAAAAATATCGCTAAATACATGTTGGTACGAATATGTGACGCAACCGTTGTAACTCAAACGGACTGATACCGTTAGAAAGTCAATGAAATGTAGTTTTTGAAACTGTCTCTATTTCTTCAGCGCGCGCTAACGGCTAGGATTGGTCCCACAGTAAAAAATGACTTATTTATCTAAATTTTTAAATAAAGCGCTACCACAGCGCCCAGTGTAATCGCTGAGTTCCAGCAATCATGTCAAATTAAGAAGAATGTTATTTCTTGGAGTCCAATTGTCTCATTTATCACATTTATAAGGTCAAAGTCCAAAATCAGTTCAATTAAGTCGTCAATCGTTTCACTGTTAAAAGCGATGCAACCTAGTAATATCAGAAAAATATCGCTAAATACATGTTGGTACGAATATGTGACGCAACCGTTGTAACTCAAACGGACTGATACCGTTAGAAAGTCAATGAAATGTAGTTTTTGAAACTGTCTCTATTTCTTCAGCGCGCTAACGGCTAGGATTGGTCCCACAGTAAAAAATGACTTATTTATCTAAATTTTTAAATAAAGCGCTACCACAGCGCCCAGTGTAATCTGAGTTCCAGCAATCATGTCAAATTAAGAAGAATGTTATTTCTTGGAGTCCAATTGTCTCATTTATCACATTTATAAGGTCAAAGTCCAAAATCAGTTCAATTAAGTCCCACAGTCAATCGTTTCACTGTTAAAAGCGATGCAACCTAGTAATATCAGAAAAATATCGCTAAATACATGTTGGTACGAATATGTGACGCAACCGTTGTAACTCAAACGGACTGATACCGTTAGAAAGTCAATGAAATGTAGTTTTTGAAACTGTCTCTATTTCTTCAGCGCGCGCTAACGGCTAGGATTGGTCCCACAGTAAAAAATGACTTATTTATCTAAATTTTTAAATAAAGCGCTACCACAGCGCCCAGTGTAATCTGAGTTCCAGCAATCATGTCAAATTAAGAAGAATGTTATTTCTTGGAGTCCAATTGTCTCATTTATCACATTTATAAGGTCAAAGTCCAAAATCAGTTCAATTAAGTCCCACAGTCAATCGTTTCACTGTTAAAAGCGATGCAACCTAGTAATATCAGAAAAATATCGCTAAATACATGTTGGTACGAATATGTGACGCAACCGTTGTAACTCAAACGGACTGATACCGTTAGAAAGTCAATGAAATGTAGTTTTTGAAACTGTCTCTATTTCTTCAGCGCGCGCTAACGGCTAGGATTGGTCCCACAGTAAAAAATGACTTATTTATCTAAATTTTTAAATAAAGCGCTACCACAGCGCCCAGTGTAATCGCTGAGTTCCAGCAATCATGTCAAATTAAGAAGAATGTTATTTCTTGGAGTCCAATTGTCTCATTTATCACATTTATAAGGTCAAAGTCCAAAATCAGTTCAATTAAGTCCCACAGTCAATCGTTTCACTGTTAAAAGCGATGCAACCTAGTAATATCAGAAAAATATCGCTAAATACATGTTGGTACGAATATGTGACGCAACCGTTGTAACTCAAACGGACTGATACCGTTAGAAAGTCAATGAAATGTAGTTTTTGAAACTGTCTCTATTTCTTCAGCGCGCGCTAACGGCTAGGATTGGTCCCACAGTAAAAAATGACTTATTTATCTAAATTTTTAAATAAAGCGCTACCACAGCGCCCAGTGTAATCGCTGAGTTCCAGCAATCATGTCAAATTAAGAAGAATGTTATTTCTTGGAGTCCAATTGTCTCATTTATCACATTTATAAGGTCAAAGTCCAAAATCAGTTCAATTAAGTCCCACAGTCAATCGTTTCACTGTTAAAAGCGATGCAACCTAGTAATATCAGAAAAATATCGCTAAATACATGTTGGTACGAATATGTGACGCAACCGTTGTAACTCAAACGGACTGATACCGTTAGAAAGTCAATGAAATGTAGTTTTTGAAACTGTCCCTATTTCTTCAGCGGGCTAACGGCTAGGATTGGTCCCACAGTAAAAAATGACTTATTTATCTAAATTTTTAAATAAAGCGCTACCACAGCGCCCAGTGTAATCGCTGAGTTCCAGCAATCATGTCAAATTAAGAAGAATGTTATTTCTTGGAGTCCAATTGTCTCATTTATCACATTTATAAGGTCAAAGTCCAAAATCAGTTCAATTAAGTCCCACAGTCAATCGTTTCACTGTTAAAAGCGATGCAACCTAGTAATATCAGAAAAATATCGCTAAATACATGTTGGTACGAATATGTGACGCAACCGTTGTAACTCAAACGGACTGATACCGTTAGAAAGTCAATGAAATGTAGTTTTTGAAACTGTCTCTATTTCTTCAGCGCGCGCTAACGGCTAGGATTGGTCCCACAGTAAAAAATGACTTATTTATCTAAATTTTTAAATAAAGCGCTACCACAGCGCCCAGTGTAATCTGAGTTCCAGCAATCATGTCAAATTAAGAAGAATGTTATTTCTTGGAGTCCAATTGTCTCATTTATCACATTTATAAGGTCAAAGTCCAAAATCAGTTCAATTAAGTCCCACAGTCAATCGTTTCACTGTTAAAAGCGATGCAACCTAGTAATATCAGAAAAATATCGCTAAATACATGTTGGTACGAATATGTGACGCAACCGTTGTAACTCAAACGGACTGATACCGTTAGAAAGTCAATGAAATGTAGTTTTTGAAACTGTCTCTATTTCTTCAGCGCGCGCTAACGGCTAGGATTGGTCCCACAGTAAAAAATGACTTATTTATCTAAATTTTTAAATAAAGCGCTACCACAGCGCCCAGTGTAATCGCTGAGTTCCAGCAATCATGTCAAATTAAGAAGAATGTTATTTCTTGGAGTCCAATTGTCTCATTTATCACATTTATAAGGTCAAAGTCCAAAATCAGTTCAATTAAGTCCCACAGTCAATCGTTTCACTGTTAAAAGCGATGCAACCTAGTAATATCAGAAAAATATCGCTAAATACATGTTGGTACGAATATGTGACGCAACCGTTGTAACTCAAACGGACTGATACCGTTAGAAAGTCAATGAAATGTAGTTTTTGAAACTGTCTCTATTTCTTCAGCGCGCGCTAACGGCTAGGATTGGTCCCACAGTAAAAAATGACTTATTTATCTAAATTTTTAAATAAAGCGCTACCACAGCGCCCAGTGTAATCGCTGAGTTCCAGCAATCATGTCAAATTAAGAAGAATGTTATTTCTTGGAGTCCAATTGTCTCATTTATCACATTTATAAGGTCAAAGTCCAAAATCAGTTCAATTAAGTCCCACAGTCAATCGTTTCACTGTTAAAAGCGATGCAACCTAGTAATATCAGAAAAATATCGCTAAATACATGTTGGTACGAATATGTGACGCAACCGTTGTAACTCAAACGGACTGATACCGTTAGAAAGTCAATGAAATGTAGTTTTTGAAACTGTCTCTATTTCTTCAGCGCGCGCTAACGGCTAGGATTGGTCCCACAGTAAAAAATGACTTATTTATCTAAATTTTTAAATAAAGCGCTACCACAGCGCCCAGTGTAATCGCTGAGTTCCAGCAATCATGTCAAATTAAGAAGAATGTTATTTCTTGGAGTCCAATTGTTCATTTATCATATTTATAAGGTCAAAGTCCAAAATCAGTTCAATTAAGTCCCACAGTCAATCGTTTCACTGTTAAAAGCGATGCAACCTAGTAATATCAGAAAAATATCGCTAAATACATGTTGGTACGAATATGTGACGCAACCGTTGTAACTCAAACGGACTGATACCGTTAGAAAGTCAATGAAATGTAGTTTTTGAAACTGTCTCTATTTCTTCAGCGCGCTAACGGCTAGGATTGGTCCCACAGTAAAAAATGACTTATTTATCTAAATTTTAAATAAAGCGCTACCACAGCGCCCAGTGTAATCTGAGTTCCAGCAATCATGTCAATTAAGAAGAATGTTATTTCTTGGAGTCCAATTGTCTCATTTATCACATTTATAAGGTCAAAGTCCAAAATCAGTTCAATTAAGTCCCACAGTCAATCGTTTCACTGTTAAAAGCGATGCAACCTAGTAATATCAGAAAAATATCGCTAAATACATGTTGGTACGAATATGTGACGCAACCGTTGTAACTCAAACGGACTGATACCGTTAGAAAGTCAATGAAATGTAGTTTTTGAAACTGTCTCTATTTCTTCAGCGCGCTAACGGCTAGGATTGGTCCCACAGTAAAAAATGACTTATTTATCTAAATTTTTAAATAAAGCGCTACCACAGCGCCCAGTGTAATCGCTGAGTTCCAGCAATCATGTCAAATTAAGAAGAATGTTATTTCTTGGAGTCCAATTGTCTCATTTATCACATTTATAAGGTCAAAGTCCAAAATCAGTTCAATTAAGTCCCACAGTCAATCGTTTCACTGTTAAAAGCGATGCAACCTAGTAATATCAGAAAAATATCGCTAAATACATGTTGGTACGAATATGTGACGCAACCGTTGTAACTCAAACGGACTGATACCGTTAGAAAGTCAATGAAATGTAGTTTTTGAAACTGTCTCTATTTCTTCAGCGCGCTAACGGCTAGGATTGGTCCCACAGTAAAAAATGACTTATTTATCTAAATTTTTAAATAAAGCGCTACCACAGCGCCCAGTGTAATGCTGAGTTCCAGCAATCATGTCAAATTAAGAAGAATGTTATTTCTTGGAGTCCAATTGTTCATTTATCACATTTATAAGGTCAAAGTCCAAAATCAGTTCAATTAAGTCCCACAGTCAATCGTTTCACTGTTAAAAGCGATGCAACCTAGTAATATCAGAAAAATATCGCTAAATACATGTTGGTACGAATATGTGACGCAACCGTTGTAACTCAAACGGACTGATACCG
Source organism: Hydractinia echinata (assembly GCA_030067915.1). Lineage (NCBI taxonomy): Eukaryota > Metazoa > Cnidaria > Hydrozoa > Anthoathecata > Hydractiniidae > Hydractinia > Hydractinia echinata. The sequence continues at coordinate 24,928 of JASGCC010002545.1, forward strand.
TTAGAAAGTCAATGAAATGTAGTTTTTGAAACTGTCTCTATTTCTTCAGCGCGCTAACGGCTAGGATTGGTCCCACAGTAAAAAATGACTTATTTATCTAAATTTTTAAATAAAGCGCTACCACAGCGCCCAGTGTAATCGCTGAGTTCCAGCAATCATGTCAAATTAAGAAGAATGTTATTTCTTGGAGTCCAATTGTCATTTATCACATTTATAAGGTCAAAGTCCAAAATCAGTTCAATTAAGTCCCACAGTCAATCGTTTCACTGTTAAAAGCGATGCAACCTAGTAATATCAGAAAAATATCGCTAAATACATGTTGGTACGAATATGTGACGCAACCGTTGTAACTCAAACGGACTGATACCGTTAGAAAGTCAATGAAATGTAGTTTTTGAAACTGTCTCTATTTCTTCAGCGCGCGCTAACGGCTAGGATTGGTCCCACAGTAAAAAATGACTTATTTATCTAAATTTTTAAATAAAGCGCTACCACAGCGCCCAGTGTAATGCTGAGTTCCAGCAATCATGTCAAATTAAGAAGAATGTTATTTCTTGGAGTCCAATTGTTCATTTATCACATTTATAAGGTCAAAGTCCAAAATCAGTTCAATTAAGTCCCACAGTCAATCGTTTCACTGTTAAAAGCGATGCAACCTAGTAATATCAGAAAAATATCGCTAAATACATGTTGGTACGAATATGTGACGCAACCGTTGTAACTCAAACGGACTGATACCGTTAGAAAGTCAATGAAATGTAGTTTTTGAAACTGTCTCTATTTCTTCAGCGCGCGCTAACGGCTAGGATTGGTCCCACAGTAAAAAATGACTTATTTATCTAAATTTTTAAATAAAGCGCTACCACAGCGCCCAGTGTAATCGCTGAGTTCCAGCAATCATGTCAAATTAAGAAGAATGTTATTTCTTGGAGTCCAATTGTCTCATTTATCACATTTATAAGGTCAAAGTCCAAAATCAGTTCAATTAAGTCCCACAGTCAATCGTTTCACTGTTAAAAGCGATGCAACCTAGTAATATCAGAAAAATATCGCTAAATACATGTTGGTACGAATATGTGACGCAACCGTTGTAACTCAAACGGACTGATACCGTTAGAAAGTCAATGAAATGTAGTTTTTGAAACTGTCTCTATTTCTTCAGCGCGCGCTAACGGCTAGGATTGGTCCCACAGTAAAAAATGACTTATTTATCTAAATTTTTAAATAAAGCGCTACCACAGCGCCCAGTGTAATCTGAGTTCCAGCAATCATGTCAAATTAAGAAGAATGTTATTTCTTGGAGTCCAATTGTCTCATTTATCACATTTATAAGGTCAAAGTCCAAAATCAGTTCAATTAAGTCCCACAGTCAATCGTTTCACTGTTAAAAGCGATGCAACCTAGTAATATCAGAAAAATATCGCTAAATACATGTTGGTACGAATATGTGACGCAACCGTTGTAACTCAAACGGACTGATACCGTTAGAAAGTCAATGAAATGTAGTTTTTGAAACTGTCTCTATTTCTTCAGCGCGCGCTAACGGCTAGGATTGGTCCCACAGTAAAAAATGACTTATTTATCTAAAGTTTTAAGTAAAGGGCTACCACAGCGCCCAGTGTAATTTCTGAGTTCCAGCAATCATGTCAAATTAAGAAGAATGTTATTTCTTGGAGTCCAATTGTCTCATTTATCACATTTAAAGGTCAAAGTCCAAAATCAGTTCAATTAAGTCCCACAGTCAATCGTTTCACTGTTAAAAGCGATGCAACCTAGTAATATCAGAAAAATATCGCTAAATACATGTTGGTACGAATATGTGACGCAACCGTTGTAACTCAAACGGACTGATACCGTTAGAAAGTCAATGAAATGTAGTTTTGAAACTGTCTCTATTTCTTCAGCGCGCGCTAACGGCTAGGATTGGTCCCACAGTAAAAAATGACTTATTTATCTAAATTTTTAAATAAAGCGCTACCACAGCGCCCAGTGTAATGCTGAGTTCCAGCAATCATGTCAAATTAAGAAGAATGTTATTTCTTGGAGTCCAATTGTTCATTTATCACATTTATAAGGTCAAAGTCCAAAATCAGTTCAATTAAGTCCCACAGTCAATCGTTTCACTGTTAAAAGCGATGCAACCTAGTAATATCAGAAAAATATCGCTAAATACATGTTGGTACGAATATGTGACGCAACCGTTGTAACTCAAACGGACTGATACCGTTAGAAAGTCAATGAAATGTAGTTTTTGAAACTGTCTCTATTTCTTCAGCGCGCGCTAACGGCTAGGATTGGTCCCACAGTAAAAAATGACTTATTTATCTAAATTTTAAATAAAGCGCTACCACAGCGCCCAGTGTAATCGCTGAGTTCCAGCAATCATGTCAAATTAAGAAGAATGTTATTTCTTGGAGTCCAATTGTTCATTTATCACATTTATAAGGTCAAAGTCCAAAATCAGTTCAATTAAGTCCCACAGTCAATCGTTTCACTGTTAAAAGCGATGCAACCTAGTAATATCAGAAAATATCCTAAATACATGTTGGTACGAATATGTGACGCAACCGTTGTAACTCAAACGGATTGATACCGTTAGAAAGTCAATGAAATGTAGTTTTTGAAACTCTCTCTATTTCTTCAGCGCGCGCTAACGGCTAGGATTGGTCCCACAGTAAAAATGACTTATTTATCTAAATTTTTAAATAAAGCGCTACCACAGCGCCCAGTGTAATCGCTGAGTTCAGCAATCATGTCAAATTAAGAAGAATGTTATTTTCTTGGAGTCCAATTGTCTCATTTAATCACATTTAAAGGTCAAAGTCCAAAATCAGTTCATTAAGTCCCACAGTCAATCGTTTCACTGTTAAAAGCGATGCAACCTAGTAATATCAAAATATCGTAAATACATGTTGGTACGAATATGTGACGCAACCGTTGTAACTCAAACGGATTGATACCGTTAGAAAGTCAATGAAATGTAGTTTT
>JASGCC010002546.1:0-27909 GCA_030067915.1 Hydractinia echinata
CCCAAGTCGTTTTCCTTGGCGCCGTGGCTTTAGAAGACCGTCAACTACGTGCACAGGCCTCTAAAGGCTGTAATATGGCCTTTTGCGCCTAATAAGGCCTTACACGTAAATCACGTGCTTCCACGCGCCCCGGCAGGCTACCATTGGTCTAGTGTTCCCAGTCGCAATGAACTACGACGTCCCAAGTCGTTTTCCTTGGCGCCGTGGCTTTAGAAGACCGTCAACTACGCGCACAGGCCTCTAAAGGCTGTAATATGGCCTTTTGCGCCTAATAAGGCCTTACACGTAAATCACGTGCTTCCACGCGCCCCGGCAGGCTACCATTGGTCTAGTGTTCCCAGTCTCAATGGACTACGACGCCAAGTCGTTTTCCTTGGCGCCGTGGCTTTAGAAGACCGTCAACTACGCGCACAGGCCTCTAAAGGCTGTAATATGGCCTTTTGCGCCTAATAAGGCCTTACACGTAAATCACGTGCTTCCACGCGCCCCGGCAGGCTACCATTGGTCTAGTGTTCCCAGTCGCAATGGACTACGACGTCCCAAGTCGTTTTCCTTGGCGCCATGGCTTTAGAAGACCGTCAACTACGCACAGGCCTCTAAAGGCTGTAATATGGCCTTTTGCAGCCTAATAAGGCCTTACACGTAAATCACGTGCCACGCCCCGGCAGGCTACCATTGGTCTAGTGTTCCCAGTCGCAATGGACTACGACGTCCCAAGTCGTTTTCCTTGGCGCCGTGGCTTTAGAAGACCGTCAACTACGCGCACAGGCCTCTAAAGGCTGTAATATGGCCTTTTGCAGCCTAATAAGGCCTTACACGTAAATCACGTGCTTCCACGCGCCCCGGCAGGCTACCATTGGTCTAGTGTTCCCAGTCGATCAACTACGACGTCCCAAGTCGTTTTCCTTGGCGCCGTGGCTTTAGAAGACCGTCAACTACGCGCACAGGCCTCTAAAGGCTGTAATATGGCCTTTTGCGCCTAATAAGGGCCTTACACGTAAATCACGTGCTTCCACGCGCCCCGGCAGGCTACCATTGGTCTAGTGTTCCCAGTCGCAATGACTACGACGTCCCAAGTCGTTTTCCTTGGCGCCGTGGCTTTAGAAGACCGTCAACTACGCGCACAGGCCTCTAAAGGCTGTAATATGGCCTTTTGCGCCTAATAAGGCCTTACACGTAAATCACGTGCTTCCACGCGCCCCGGCAGGCTACCATTGGTCTAGTGTTCCCAGTCGCAATGACTACGACGTCCCAAGTCGTTTTCCTTGGCGCCGTGGCTTTAGAAGACCGTCAACTACGCGCACAGGCCTCTAAAGGCTGTAATATGGCCTTTTGCGCCTAATAAGGCCTTACACGTAAATCACGTGCTTCCACGCGCCCCGGCAGGCTACCATTGGTCTAGTGTTCCCAGTCGCAATGGACTACGACGTCCCAAGTCGTTTTCCTTGGCGCCGTGGCTTTAGAAGACCGTCAACTACGCGCACAGGCCTCTAAAGGCTGTAATATGGCCTTTTGCGCCTAATAAGGCCTTACACGTAAATCACGTGCTTCCACGCGGCAGGCTACCATTGGTCTAGTGTTCCCAGTCGCAATGACTACGACGTCCCAAGTCGTTTTCCTTGGCGCCGTGGCTTTAGAAGACCGTCAACTACGGCACAGGCCTCTAAAGGCTGTAATATGGCCTTTTGCGCCTAATAAGGCCTTACACGTAAATCACGTGCTTCCACGCGCCCGGCAGGCTACCATTGGTCTAGTGTTCCCAGTCGCAATGACTACGACGTCCCAAGTCGTTTTCCTTGGCGCCGTGGCTTTAGAAGACCGTCAACTACGCGCACAGGCCTCTAAAGGCTGTAATATGGCCTTTTGCAGCCTAATAAGGCCTTACACGTAAATCACGTGCTTCCACGCGCCCCGGCAGGCTACCATTGGTCTAGTGTTCCCAGTCGCAATGACTACGACGTCCCAAGTCGTTTTCCTTGCGCCGTGGCTTTAGAAGACCGTCAACTACGCGCACAGGCCTCTAAAGGCTGTAATATGGCCTTTTGCGCCTAATAAGGCCTTACACGTAAATCACGTGCTTCCACGCCCCGGCAGGCTACCATTGGTCTAGTGTTCCCAGTCGCAATGACTACGACGTCCCAAGTCGTTTTCCTTGGCGCCGTGGCTTTAGAAGACCGTCAACTACGCGCACAGGCCTCTAAAGGCTGTAATATGGCCTTTTGCCGCCTAATAAGGCCTTACACGTAAATCACGTGCTTCCACGGCCCCGGCAGGCTACCATTGGTCTAGTGTTCCCAGTCGCAATGACTACGACGTCCCAAGTCGTTTTCCTTGGCGCCATGGCTTTAGACCGTCAACTACGTGCACAGGCCTCTAAAGGCTGTAATATGGCCTTTTGCGCCTAATAAGGCCTTACACGTAAATCACGTGCTTCCACGCCCCGGCAGGCTACCATTGGTCTAGTCCCAGTCTCAATGGACTACGACGTCCCAAGTCGTTTTCCTTGGCGCCGTGGCTTTAGAAGACCGTCAACTACGCGCACAGGCCTCTAAAGGCTGTAATATGGCCTTTTGCGCCTAATAAGGCCTTACACGTAAATCACGTGCTTCCACGCGCCCCGGCAGGCTACCATTGGTCTAGTGTTCCCAGTCGCAATGGACTACGACGTCCCAAGTCGTTTTCCTTGGCGCCGTGGCTTTAGAAGACCGTCAACTACGCGCACAGGCCTCTAAAGGCTGTAATATGGCCTTTTGCAGCCTAATAAGGCCTTACACGTAAATCACGTGCTTCCACGCGCCCCGGCAGGCTACCATTGGTCTAGTGTTCCCAGTCGCAATGACTACGACGTCCCAAGTCGTTTTCCTTGGCGCCGTGGCTTTAGAAGACCGTCAACTACGCGCACAGGCCTCTAAAGGCTGTAATATGGCCTTTTGCGCCTAATAAGGCCTTACACGTAAATCACGTGCTTCCACGCGCCCCGGCAGGCTACCATTGGTCTAGTGTTCCCAGTCGCAATGGACTACGACGTCAAGTCGTTTTCCTTGGCGCCATGGCTTTAGAAGACCGTCAACTACGCGCACAGGCCTCTAAAGGCTGTAATATGGCCTTTTGCGCCTAATAAGGCCTTACACGTAAATCACGTGCTTCCACGCGCCCCGGCAGGCTACCATTGGTCTAGTGTCCCAGTCGCAATGACTACGACGTCCCAAGTCGTTTTCCTTGGCGCCGTGGCTTTAGAAGACCGTCAACTACGCGCACAGGCCTCTAAAGGCTGTAATATGGCCTTTTGCCTAATAAGGCCTTACACGTAAATCACGTGCTTCCACGGCCCCGGCAGGCTACCATTGGTCTAGTGTTCCCAGTCGCAATGGACTACGACGTCCCAAGTCGTTTTCCTTGGCGCCTGGCTTTAGACCGTCAACTACGCGCACAGGCCTCTAAAGGCTGTAATATGGCCTTTTGCGCCTAATAAGGCCTTACACGTAAATCACGTGCTTCCACGCGCCCCGGCAGGCTACCATTGGTCTAGTGTTCCCAGTCGCAATGACTACGACGTCCCAAGTCGTTTTCCTTGGCGCCGTGGCTTTAGAAGACCGTCAACTACGCGCACAGGCCTCTAAAGGCTGTAATATGGCCTTTTGCGCCTAATAAGGCCTTACACGTAAATCACGTGCTTCCACGCGCCCCGGCAGGCTACCATTGGTCTAGTGTTCCCAGTCGCAATGGACTACGACGTCCCAAGTCGTTTTCCTTGGCGCCGTGGCTTTAGAAGACCGTCAACTACGCGCACAGGCCTCTAAAGGCTGTAATATGGCCTTTTGCGCCTAATAAGGCCTTACACGTAAATCACGTGCTTCCACGCGCCCCGGCAGGCTACCATTGGTCTAGTGTTCCCAGTCGCAATGACTACGACGTCCCAAGTCGTTTTCCTTGGCGCCGTGGCTTTAGACCGTCAACTACGCGCACAGGCCTCTAAAGGCTGTAATATGGCCTTTTGCGCCTAATAAGGGCCTTACACGTAAATCACGTGCTTCCACGCGCCCCGGCAGGCTACCATTGGTCTAGTTCCCAGTCGCAATGGACTACGACGTCCCAAGTCGTTTTCCTTGGCGCCGTGGCTTTAGAAGACCGTCAACTACGCACAGGCCTCTAAAGGCTGTAATATGGCCTTTTGCAGCCTAATAAGGCCTTACACGTAAATCACGTGCTTCCACGCGCCCCGGCAGGCTACCATTGGTCTAGTGTTCCCAGTCGCAATGACTACGACGTCCCAAGTCGTTTTCCTTGGCGCCGTGGCTTTAGAAGACCGTCAACTACGCGCACAGGCCTCTAAAGGCTGTAATATGGCCTTTTGCGCCTAATAAGGCCTTACACGTAAATCACGTGCTTCCACGCCCCGGCAGGCTACCATTGGTCTAGTGTTCCCAGTCAATGGACTACGACGTCCAAGTCGTTTTCCTTGGCGCCATGGCTTTAGACCGTCAACTACGTGCACAGGCCTCTAAAGGCTGTAATATGGCCTTTTGCGCCTAATAAGGCCTTACACGTAAATCACGTGCTTCCACGCCCCGGCAGGCTACCATTGGTCTAGTTCCCAGTCGCAATGGACTACGACGTCCCAAGTCGTTTTCCTTGCGCCGTGGCTTTAGAAGACCGTCAACTACGCGCACAGGCCTCTAAAGGCTGTAATATGGCCTTTTGCGCCTAATAAGGCCTTACACGTAAATCACGTGCTTCCACGGCCCCGGCAGGCTACCATTGGTCTAGTGTTCCCAGTCGCAATGACTACGACGTCCCAAGTCGTTTTCCTTGGCGCCGTGGCTTTAGAAGACCGTCAACTACGCGCACAGGCCTCTAAAGGCTGTAATATGGCCTTTTGCGCCTAATAAGGCCTTACACGTAAATCACGTGCTTCCACGCGCCCCGGCAGGCTACCATTGGTCTAGTGTTCCCAGTCGCAATGGACTACGACGTCCCAAGTCGTTTTCCTTGGCGCCGTGGCTTTAGAAGACCGTCAACTACGCGCACAGGCCTCTAAAGGCTGTAATATGGCCTTTTGCCTAATAAGGGCCTTACACGTAAATCACGTGCTTCCACGCGCCCGGCAGGCTACCATTGGTCTAGTGTTCCCAGTCGCAATGGACTACGACGTCCCAAGTCGTTTTCCTTGGCGCCGTGGCTTTAGACCGTCAACTACGTGCACAGGCCTCTAAAGGCTGTAATATGGCCTTTTGCGCCTAATAAGGCCTTACACGTAAATCACGTGCTTCCACGCGCCCCGGCAGGCTACCATTGGTCTAGTGTTCCTCGCAATGGACTACGACGTCCCAAGTCGTTTTCCTTGGCGCCGTGGCTTTAGAAGACCGTCAACTACGCGCACAGGCCTCTAAAGGCTGTAATATGGCCTTTTGCGCCTAATAAGGCCTTACACGTAAATCACGTGCTTCCACGGCCCCGGCAGGCTACCATTGGTCTAGTGTTCCCAGTCGCAATGACTACGACGTCCCAAGTCGTTTTCCTTGGCGCCATGGCTTTAGACCGTCAACTACGTGCACAGGCCTCTAAAGGCTGTAATATGGCCTTTTGCGCCTAATAAGGCCTTACACGTAAATCACGTGCTTCCACGCGCCCGGCAGGCTACCATTGGTCTAGTGTTCCCAGTCGCAATGACTACGACGTCCCAAGTCGTTTTCCTTGGCGCCGTGGCTTTAGAAGACCGTCAACTACGTGCACAGGCCTCTAAAGGCTGTAATATGGCCTTTTGCAGCCTAATAAGGCCTTACACGTAAATCACGTGCTTCCACGCGCCCCGGCAGGCTACCATTGGTCTAGTGTTCCCAGTCGCAATGACTACGACGTCCCAAGTCGTTTTCCTTGGCGCCGTGGCTTTAGAAGACCGTCAACTACGCACAGGCCTCTAAAGGCTGTAATATGGCCTTTTGCGCCTAATAAGGGCCTTACACGTAAATCACGTGCTTCCACGCGCCCCGGCAGGCTACCATTGGTCTAGTGTTCCCAGTCGCAATGGACTACGACGTCCCAAGTCGTTTTCCTTGGCGCCATGGCTTTAGACCGTCAACTACGCGCACAGGCCTCTAAAGGCTGTAATATGGCCTTTTGCGCCTAATAAGGCCTTACACGTAAATCACGTGCTTCCACGCGCCCGGCAGGCTACCATTGGTCTAGTTCCCAGTCGCAATGGACTACGACGTCCCAAGTCGTTTTCCTTGGCGCCGTGGCTTTAGAAGACCGTCAACTACGCGCACAGGCCTCTAAAGGCTGTAATATGGCCTTTTGCAGCCTAATAAGGCCTTACACGTAAATCACGTGCTTCCACGCGCCCCGGCAGGCTACCATTGGTCTAGTGTTCCCAGTCGCAATGGACTACGACGTCCCAAGTCGTTTTCCTTGGCGCCGTGGCTTTAGAAGACCGTCAACTACGCGCACAGGCCTCTAAAGGCTGTAATATGGCCTTTTGCGCCTAATAAGGCCTTACACGTAAATCACGTGCTTCCACGCCCCCGGCAGGCTACCATTGGTCTAGTGTTCCCAGTCGCAATGACTACGACGTCCCAAGTCGTTTTCCTTGGCGCCGTGGCTTTAGAAGACCGTCAACTACGCGCACAGGCCTCTAAAGGCTGTAATATGGCCTTTTGCGCCTAATAAGGCCTTACACGTAAATCACGTGCTTCCACGCGCCCCGGCAGGCTACCATTGGTCTAGTGTTCCCAGTCGCAATGACTACGACGTCCCAAGTCGTTTTCCTTGGCGCCGTGGCTTTAGAAGACCGTCAACTACGCGCACAGGCCTCTAAAGGCTGTAATATGGCCTTTTGCGCCTAATAAGGCCTTACACGTAAATCACGTGCTTCCACGCGCCCCGGCAGGCTACCATTGGTCTAGTGTTCCCAGTCGCAATGGACTACGACGTCCCAAGTCGTTTTCCTTGGCGCCGTGGCTTTAGAAGACCGTCAACTACGCGCACAGGCCTCTAAAGGCTGTAATATGGCCTTTTGCAGCCTAATAAGGGCCTTACACGTAAATCACGTGCTTCCACGCGCCCCGGCAGGCTACCATTGGTCTAGTGTTCCCAGTCGCAATGACTACGACGTCCCAAGTCGTTTTCCTTGGCGCCGTGGCTTTAGAAGACCGTCAACTACGCGCACAGGCCTCTAAAGGCTGTAATATGGCCTTTTGCAGCCTAATAAGGCCTTACACGTAAATCACGTGCTTCCACGCCCCGGCAGGCTACCATTGGTCTAGTGTTCCCAGTCGCAATGACTACGACGTCCCAAGTCGTTTTCCTTGGCGCCGTGGCTTTAGAAGACCGTCAACTACGCGCACAGGCCTCTAAAGGCTGTAATATGGCCTTTTGCGCCTAATAAGGCCTTACACGTAAATCACGTGCTTCCACGCGCCCCGGCAGGCTACCATTGGTCTAGTGTTCCCAGTCAATGACTACGACGTCCCAAGTCGTTTTCCTTGGCGCCGTGGCTTTAGAAGACCGTCAACTACGCGCACAGGCCTCTAAAGGCTGTAATATGGCCTTTTGCGCCTAATAAGGCCTTACACGTAAATCACGTGCTTCCACGCGCCCCGGCAGGCTACCATTGGTCTAGTGTTCCCAGTCGCAATGACTACGACGTCCCAAGTCGTTTTCCTTGGCGCCGTGGCTTTAGAAGACCGTCAACTACGCGCACAGGCCTCTAAAGGCTGTAATATGGCCTTTTGCGCCTAATAAGGCCTTACACGTAAATCACGTGCTTCCACGCCCCGGCAGGCTACCATTGGTCTAGTGTTCCCAGTCGCAATGGACTACGACGTCCCAAGTCGTTTTCCTTGGCGCCATGGCTTTAGAAGACCGTCAACTACGTGCACAGGCCTCTAAAGGCTGTAATATGGCCTTTTGCAGCCTAATAAGGCCTTACACGTAAATCACGTGCTTCCACGCGCCCGGCAGGCTACCATTGGTCTAGTGTTCCCAGTCGCAATGACTACGACGTCCCAAGTCGTTTTCCTTGGCGCCGTGGCTTTAGAAGACCGTCAACTACGCGCACAGGCCTCTAAAGGCTGTAATATGGCCTTTTGCGCCTAATAAGGCCTTACACGTAAATCACGTGCTTCCACGCGCCCCGGCAGGCTACCATTGGTCTAGTGTTCCCAGTCGCAATGACTACGACGTCCCAAGTCGTTTTCCTTGGCGCCGTGGCTTTAGAAGACCGTCAACTACGCGCACAGGCCTCTAAAGGCTGTAATATGGCCTTTTGCGCCTAATAAGGCCTTACACGTAAATCACGTGCTTCCACGCGCCCCGGCAGGCTACCATTGGTCTAGTGTTCCCAGTCGCAATGACTACGACGTCCCAAGTCGTTTTCCTTGGCGCCGTGGCTTTAGAAGACCGTCAACTACGCGCACAGGCCTCTAAAGGCTGTAATATGGCCTTTTGCAGCCTAATAAGGCCTTACACGTAAATCACGTGCTTCCACGCGCCCCGGCAGGCTACCATTGGTCTAGTGTTCCCAGTCGCAATGACTACGACGTCCCAAGTCGTTTTCCTTGGCGCCGTGGCTTTAGAAGACCGTCAACTACGCGCACAGGCCTCTAAAGGCTGTAATATGGCCTTTTGCGCCTAATAAGGCCTTACACGTAAATCACGTGCTTCCACGCGCCCCGGCAGGCTACCATTGGTCTAGTGTTCCCAGTCGCAATGACTACGACGTCCCAAGTCGTTTTCCTTGGCGCCGTGGCTTTAGAAGACCGTCAACTACGCGCACAGGCCTCTAAAGGCTGTAATATGGCCTTTTGCTGTAATATGGCCTTTTGCGCCTAATAAGGCCTTACACGTAAATCACGTGCTTCCACGCGCCCGGCAGGCTACCATTGGTCTAGTGTTCCCAGTCGCAATGACTACGACGTCCCAAGTCGTTTTCCTTGGCGCCGTGGCTTTAGAAGACCGTCAACTACGCGCACAGGCCTCTAAAGGCTGTAATATGGCCTTTTGCGCCTAATAAGGCCTTACACGTAAATCACGTGCTTCCACGCGCCCCGGCAGGCTACCATTGGTCTAGTGTTCCCAGTCGCAATGACTACGACGTCCCAAGTCGTTTTCCTTGGCGCCGTGGCTTTAGAAGACCGTCAACTACGCGCACAGGCCTCTAAAGGCTGTAATATGGCCTTTTGCAGCCTAATAAGGCCTTACACGTAAATCACGTGCTTCCACGCGCCCCGGCAGGCTACCATTGGTCTAGTGTTCCCAGTCGCAATGGACTACGACGTCCCAAGTCGTTTTCCTTGGCGCCGTGGCTTTAGAAGACCGTCAACTACGCGCACAGGCCTCTAAAGGCTGTAATATGGCCTTTTGCAGCCTAATAAGGCCTTACACGTAAATCACGTGCTTCCACGCGCCCCGGCAGGCTACCATTGGTCTAGTGTTCCCAGTCGCAATGACTACGACGTCCCAAGTCGTTTTCCTTGGCGCCGTGGCTTTAGAAGACCGTCAACTACGCGCACAGGCCTCTAAAGGCTGTAATATGGCCTTTTGCGCCTAATAAGGCCTTACACGTAAATCACGTGCTTCCACGCGCCCCGGCAGGCTACCATTGGTCTAGTGTTCCCAGTCGCAATGACTACGACGTCCCAAGTCGTTTTCCTTGGCGCCGTGGCTTTAGAAGACCGTCAACTACGCGCACAGGCCTCTAAAGGCTGTAATATGGCCTTTTGCGCCTAATAAGGCCTTACACGTAAATCACGTGCTTCCACGCGCCCCGGCAGGCTACCATTGGTCTAGTGTTCCCAGTCGCAATGACTACGACGTCCCAAGTCGTTTTCCTTGGCGCCGTGGCTTTAGAAGACCGTCAACTACGCGCACAGGCCTCTAAAGGCTGTAATATGGCCTTTTGCGCCTAATAAGGCCTTACACGTAAATCACGTGCTTCCACGCGCCCCGGCAGGCTACCATTGGTCTAGTGTTCCCAGTCGCAATGGACTACGACGTCCCAAGTCGTTTTCCTTGGCGCCGTGGCTTTAGAAGACCGTCAACTACGCGCACAGGCCTCTAAAGGCTGTAATATGGCCTTTTGCAGCCTAATAAGGCCTTACACGTAAATCACGTGCTTCCACGCGCCCCGGCAGGCTACCATTGGTCTAGTGTTCCCAGTCGCAATGACTACGACGTCCCAAGTCGTTTTCCTTGGCGCCGTGGCTTTAGAAGACCGTCAACTACGCGCACAGGCCTCTAAAGGCTGTAATATGGCCTTTTGCGCCTAATAAGGCCTTACACGTAAATCACGTGCTTCCACGCGCCCCGGCAGGCTACCATTGGTCTAGTGTTCCCAGTCGCAATGACTACGACGTCCCAAGTCGTTTTCCTTGGCGCCGTGGCTTTAGAAGACCGTCAACTACGCGCACAGGCCTCTAAAGGCTGTAATATGGCCTTTTGCAGCCTAATAAGGCCTTACACGTAAATCACGTGCTTCCACGCGCCCCGGCAGGCTACCATTGGTCTAGTGTTCCCAGTCGCAATGACTACGACGTCCCAAGTCGTTTTCCTTGGCGCCGTGGCTTTAGAAGACCGTCAACTACGCGCACAGGCCTCTAAAGGCTGTAATATGGCCTTTTGCGCCTAATAAGGCCTTACACGTAAATCACGTGCTTCCACGCGCCCCGGCAGGCTACCATTGGTCTAGTGTTCCCAGTCGCAATGACTACGACGTCCCAAGTCGTTTTCCTTGGCGCCGTGGCTTTAGAAGACCGTCAACTACGCGCACAGGCCTCTAAAGGCTGTAATATGGCCTTTTGCGCCTAATAAGGCCTTACACGTAAATCACGTGCTTCCACGCGCCCCGGCAGGCTACCATTGGTCTAGTGTTCCCAGTCGCAATGACTACGACGTCCCAAGTCGTTTTCCTTGGCGCCGTGGCTTTAGAAGACCGTCAACTACGCGCACAGGCCTCTAAAGGCTGTAATATGGCCTTTTGCGCCTAATAAGGCCTTACACGTAAATCACGTGCTTCCACGCGCCCCGGCAGGCTACCATTGGTCTAGTGTTCCCAGTCGCAATGACTACGACGTCCCAAGTCGTTTTCCTTGGCGCCGTGGCTTTAGAAGACCGTCAACTACGCGCACAGGCCTCTAAAGGCTGTAATATGGCCTTTTGCGCCTAATAAGGCCTTACACGTAAATCACGTGCTTCCACGCGCCCCGGCAGGCTACCATTGGTCTAGTGTTCCCAGTCGCAATGACTACGACGTCCCAAGTCGTTTTCCTTGGCGCCGTGGCTTTAGAAGACCGTCAACTACGCGCACAGGCCTCTAAAGGCTGTAATATGGCCTTTTGCGCCTAATAAGGCCTTACACGTAAATCACGTGCTTCCACGCGCCCCGGCAGGCTACCATTGGTCTAGTGTTCCCAGTCGCAATGGACTACGACGTCCCAAGTCGTTTTCCTTGGCGCCGTGGCTTTAGAAGACCGTCAACTACGCGCACAGGCCTCTAAAGGCTGTAATATGGCCTTTTGCAGCCTAATAAGGCCTTACACGTAAATCACGTGCTTCCACGCGCCCCGGCAGGCTACCATTGGTCTAGTGTTCCCAGTCGCAATGACTACGACGTCCCAAGTCGTTTTCCTTGGCGCCGTGGCTTTAGACCGTCAACTACGCGCACAGGCCTCTAAAGGCTGTAATATGGCCTTTTGCGCCTAATAAGGCCTTACACGTAAATCACGTGCTTCCACGCGCCCGGCGCTACCATTGGTCTAGTGTTCCCAGTCGCAATGACTACGACGTCCCAAGTCGTTTTCCTTGGCGCCGTGGCTTTAGAAGACCGTCAACTACGCGCACAGGCCTCTAAAGGCTGTAATATGGCCTTTTGCAGCCTAATAAGGCCTTACACGTAAATCACGTGCTTCCACGCGCCCCGGCAGGCTACCATTGGTCTAGTGTTCCCAGTCGCAATGACTACGACGTCCCAAGTCGTTTTCCTTGGCGCCGTGGCTTTAGAAGACCGTCAACTACGCGCACAGGCCTCTAAAGGCTGTAATATGGCCTTTTGCGCCTAATAAGGCCTTACACGTAAATCACGTGCTTCCACGCGCCCCGGCAGGCTACCATTGGTCTAGTGTTCCCAGTCGCAATGACTACGACGTCCCAAGTCGTTTTCCTTGGCGCCGTGGCTTTAGAAGACCGTCAACTACGCGCACAGGCCTCTAAAGGCTGTAATATGGCCTTTTGCAGCCTAATAAGGCCTTACACGTAAATCACGTGCTTCCACGCGCCCCGGCAGGCTACCATTGGTCTAGTGTTCCCAGTCGCAATGACTACGACGTCCCAAGTCGTTTTCCTTGGCGCCGTGGCTTTAGAAGACCGTCAACTACGCGCACAGGCCTCTAAAGGCTGTAATATGGCCTTTTGCAGCCTAATAAGGCCTTACACGTAAATCACGTGCTTCCACGCGCCCCGGCAGGCTACCATTGGTCTAGTGTTCCCAGTCGCAATGACTACGACGTCCCAAGTCGTTTTCCTTGGCGCCGTGGCTTTAGAAGACCGTCAACTACGCGCACAGGCCTCTAAAGGCTGTAATATGGCCTTTTGCGCCTAATAAGGCCTTACACGTAAATCACGTGCTTCCACGCCCCGGCAGGCTACCATTGGTCTAGTGTTCCCAGTCGCAATGACTACGACGTCCCAAGTCGTTTTCCTTGGCGCCGTGGCTTTAGAAGACCGTCAACTACGCGCACAGGCCTCTAAAGGCTGTAATATGGCCTTTTGCAGCCTAATAAGGCCTTACACGTAAATCACGTGCTTCCACGCGCCCCGGCAGGCTACCATTGGTCTAGTGTTCCCAGTCGCAATGACTACGACGTCCCAAGTCGTTTTCCTTGGCGCCGTGGCTTTAGAAGACCGTCAACTACGCGCACAGGCCTCTAAAGGCTGTAATATGGCCTTTTGCGCCTAATAAGGCCTTACACGTAAATCACGTGCTTCCACGCGCCCCGGCAGGCTACCATTGGTCTAGTGTTCCCAGTCGCAATGGACTACGACGTCCCAAGTCGTTTTCCTTGGCGCCGTGGCTTTAGAAGACCGTCAACTACGCGCACAGGCCTCTAAAGGCTGTAATATGGCCTTTTGCGCCTAATAAGGCCTTACACGTAAATCACGTGCTTCCACGCGCCCCGGCAGGCTACCATTGGTCTAGTGTTCCCAGTCGCAATGACTACGACGTCCCAAGTCGTTTTCCTTGGCGCCGTGGCTTTAGAAGACCGTCAACTACGCGCACAGGCCTCTAAAGGCTGTAATATGGCCTTTTGCGCCTAATAAGGCCTTACACGTAAATCACGTGCTTCCACGCGCCCCGGCAGGCTACCATTGGTCTAGTGTTCCCAGTCGCAATGGACTACGACGTCCCAAGTCGTTTTCCTTGGCGCCGTGGCTTTAGAAGACCGTCAACTACGCGCACAGGCCTCTAAAGGCTGTAATATGGCCTTTTGCGCCTAATAAGGGCCTTACACGTAAATCACGTGCTTCCACGCGCCCCGGCAGGCTACCATTGGTCTAGTGTTCCCAGTCGCAATGAACTACGACGTCCCAAGTCGTTTTCCTTGGCGCCGTGGCTTTAGAAGACCGTCAACTACGCGCACAGGCCTCTAAAGGCTGTAATATGGCCTTTTGCGCCTAATAAGGCCTTACACGTAAATCACGTGCTTCCACGCGCCCCGGCAGGCTACCATTGGTCTAGTGTTCCCAGTCGCAATGACTACGACGTCCCAAGTCGTTTTCCTTGGCGCCGTGGCTTTAGAAGACCGTCAACTACGTGCACAGGCCTCTAAAGGCTGTAATATGGCCTTTTGCAGCCTAATAAGGCCTTACACGTAAATCACGTGCTTCCACGCGCCCGGCAGGCTACCATTGGTCTAGTGTTCCCAGTCGCAATGACTACGACGTCCCAAGTCGTTTTCCTTGGCGCCGTGGCTTTAGAAGACCGTCAACTACGCGCACAGGCCTCTAAAGGCTGTAATATGGCCTTTTGCAGCCTAATAAGGCCTTACACGTAAATCACGTGCTTCCACGCGCCCCGGCAGGCTACCATTGGTCTAGTGTTCCCAGTCGCAATGAACTACGACGTCCCAAGTCGTTTTCCTTGGCGCCGTGGCTTTAGAAGACCGTCAACTACGCGCACAGGCCTCTAAAGGCTGTAATATGGCCTTTTGCGCCTAATAAGGCCTTACACGTAAATCACGTGCTTCCACGCGCCCCGGCAGGCTACCATTGGTCTAGTGTTCCCAGTCGCAATGACTACGACGTCCCAAGTCGTTTTCCTTGGCGCCGTGGCTTTAGAAGACCGTCAACTACGCGCACAGGCCTCTAAAGGCTGTAATATGGCCTTTTGCAGCCTAATAAGGCCTTACACGTAAATCACGTGCTTCCACGCGCCCCGGCAGGCTACCATTGGTCTAGTGTTCCCAGTCGCAATGACTACGACGTCCCAAGTCGTTTTCCTTGGCGCCGTGGCTTTAGAAGACCGTCAACTACGCGCACAGGCCTCTAAAGGCTGTAATATGGCCTTTTGCGCCTAATAAGGCCTTACACGTAAATCACGTGCTTCCACGCGCCCCGGCAGGCTACCATTGGTCTAGTGTTCCCAGTCGCAATGACTACGACGTCCCAAGTCGTTTTCCTTGGCGCCGTGGCTTTAGAAGACCGTCAACTACGCGCACAGGCCTCTAAAGGCTGTAATATGGCCTTTTGCAGCCTAATAAGGCCTTACACGTAAATCACGTGCTTCCACGCGCCCCGGCAGGCTACCATTGGTCTAGTGTTCCCAGTCGCAATGACTACGACGTCCCAAGTCGTTTTCCTTGGCGCCGTGGCTTTAGAAGACCGTCAACTACGCGCACAGGCCTCTAAAGGCTGTAATATGGCCTTTTGCGCCTAATAAGGCCTTACACGTAAATCACGTGCTTCCACGCGCCCCGGCAGGCTACCATTGGTCTAGTGTTCCCAGTCGCAATGACTACGACGTCCCAAGTCGTTTTCCTTGGCGCCGTGGCTTTAGAAGACCGTCAACTACGCGCACAGGCCTCTAAAGGCTGTAATATGGCCTTTTGCGCCTAATAAGGCCTTACACGTAAATCACGTGCTTCCACGCGCCCCGGCAGGCTACCATTGGTCTAGTGTTCCCAGTCGCAATGACTACGACGTCCCAAGTCGTTTTCCTTGGCGCCGTGGCTTTAGAAGACCGTCAACTACGCGCACAGGCCTCTAAAGGCTGTAATATGGCCTTTTGCGCCTAATAAGGCCTTACACGTAAATCACGTGCTTCCACGCGCCCCGGCAGGCTACCATTGGTCTAGTGTTCCCAGTCGCAATGACTACGACGTCCCAAGTCGTTTTCCTTGGCGCCGTGGCTTTAGACCGTCAACTACGCGCACAGGCCTCTAAAGGCTGTAATATGGCCTTTTGCGCCTAATAAGGCCTTACACGTAAATCACGTGCTTCCACGCGCCCCGGCAGGCTACCATTGGTCTAGTTCCCAGTCGCAATGGACTACGACGTCCCAAGTCGTTTTCCTTGGCGCCGTGGCTTTAGAAGACCGTCAACTACGCGCACAGGCCTCTAAAGGCTGTAATATGGCCTTTTGCGCCTAATAAGGCCTTACACGTAAATCACGTGCTTCCACGCGCCCGGCAGGCTACCATTGGTCTAGTGTTCCCAGTCGCAATGACTACGACGTCCCAAGTCGTTTTCCTTGGCGCCGTGGCTTTAGACCGTCAACTACGCGCACAGGCCTCTAAAGGCTGTAATATGGCCTTTTGCGCCTAATAAGGCCTTACACGTAAATCACGTGCTTCCACGCGCCCCGGCAGGCTACCATTGGTCTAGTGTTCCCAGTCGCAATGGACTACGACGTCCCAAGTCGTTTTCCTTGGCGCCGTGGCTTTAGAAGACCGTCAACTACGCGCACAGGCCTCTAAAGGCTGTAATATGGCCTTTTGCAGCCTAATAAGGCCTTACACGTAAATCACGTGCTTCCACGCGCCCCGGCAGGCTACCATTGGTCTAGTGTTCCCAGTCGCAATGACTACGACGTCCCAAGTCGTTTTCCTTGGCGCCGTGGCTTTAGAAGACCGTCAACTACGCGCACAGGCCTCTAAAGGCTGTAATATGGCCTTTTGCGCCTAATAAGGCCTTACACGTAAATCACGTGCTTCCACGCGCCCCGGCAGGCTACCATTGGTCTAGTGTTCCCAGTCGCAATGGACTACGACGTCCCAAGTCGTTTTCCTTGGCGCCGTGGCTTTAGAAGACCGTCAACTACGCGCACAGGCCTCTAAAGGCTGTAATATGGCCTTTTGCGCCTAATAAGGCCTTACACGTAAATCACGTGCTTCCACGCCCCGGCAGGCTACCATTGGTCTAGTGTTCCCAGTCGCAATGGACTACGACGTCCCAAGTCGTTTTCCTTGGCGCCGTGGCTTTAGAAGACCGTCAACTACGCGCACAGGCCTCTAAAGGCTGTAATATGGCCTTTTGCGCCTAATAAGGCCTTACACGTAAATCACGTGCTTCCACGCGCCCCGGCAGGCTACCATTGGTCTAGTGTTCCCAGTCGCAATGAACTACGACGTCCCAAGTCGTTTTCCTTGGCGCCGTGGCTTTAGAAGACCGTCAACTACGCGCACAGGCCTCTAAAGGCTGTAATATGGCCTTTTGCGCCTAATAAGGCCTTACACGTAAATCACGTGCTTCCACGCGCCCCGGCAGGCTACCATTGGTCTAGTGTTCCCAGTCGCAATGACTACGACGTCCCAAGTCGTTTTCCTTGGCGCCGTGGCTTTAGAAGACCGTCAACTACGCGCACAGGCCTCTAAAGGCTGTAATATGGCCTTTTGCGCCTAATAAGGCCTTACACGTAAATCACGTGCTTCCACGCGCCCCGGCAGGCTACCATTGGTCTAGTGTTCCCAGTCGCAATGACTACGACGTCCCAAGTCGTTTTCCTTGGCGCCGTGGCTTTAGAAGACCGTCAACTACGCGCACAGGCCTCTAAAGGCTGTAATATGGCCTTTTGCGCCTAATAAGGCCTTACACGTAAATCACGTGCTTCCACGCCCCGGCAGGCTACCATTGGTCTAGTGTTCCCAGTCGCAATGAACTACGACGTCCCAAGTCGTTTTCCTTGGCGCCGTGGCTTTAGAAGACCGTCAACTACGCGCACAGGCCTCTAAAGGCTGTAATATGGCCTTTTGCGCCTAATAAGGCCTTACACGTAAATCACGTGCTTCCACGCCCCGGCAGGCTACCATTGGTCTAGTGTTCCCAGTCGCAATGACTACGACGTCCCAAGTCGTTTTCCTTGGCGCCGTGGCTTTAGAAGACCGTCAACTACGCGCACAGGCCTCTAAAGGCTGTAATATGGCCTTTTGCGCCTAATAAGGCCTTACACGTAAATCACGTGCTTCCACGCGCCCGGCAGGCTACCATTGGTCTTCCCAGTCGCAATGACTACGACGTCCCAAGTCGTTTTCCTTGGCGCCGTGGCTTTAGAAGACCGTCAACTACGCGCACAGGCCTCTAAAGGCTGTAATATGGCCTTTTGCGCCTAATAAGGCCTTACACGTAAATCACGTGCTTCCACGCGCCCCGGCAGGCTACCATTGGTCTAGTGTTCCCAGTCGCAATGGACTACGACGTCCCAAGTCGTTTTCCTTGGCGCCGTGGCTTTAGAAGACCGTCAACTACGCGCACAGGCCTCTAAAGGCTGTAATATGGCCTTTTGCAGCCTAATAAGGCCTTACACGTAAATCACGTGCTTCCACGCGCCCCGGCAGGCTACCATTGGTCTAGTGTTCCCAGTCGCAATGACTACGACGTCCCAAGTCGTTTTCCTTGGCGCCGTGGCTTTAGAAGACCGTCAACTACGCGCACAGGCCTCTAAAGGCTGTAATATGGCCTTTTGCGCCTAATAAGGCCTTACACGTAAATCACGTGCTTCCACGCCCCGGCAGGCTACCATTGGTCTAGTGTTCCCAGTCGCAATGGACTACGACGTCCCAAGTCGTTTTCCTTGGCGCCATGGCTTTAGACCGTCAACTACGCGCACAGGCCTCTAAAGGCTGTAATATGGCCTTTTGCAGCCTAATAAGGCCTTACACGTAAATCACGTGCTTCCACGCGCCCCGGCAGGCTACCATTGGTCTAGTGTCCCAGTCGCAATGGACTACGACGTCCCAAGTCGTTTTCCTTGGCGCCGTGGCTTTAGAAGACCGTCAACTACGCGCACAGGCCTCTAAAGGCTGTAATATGGCCTTTTGCGCCTAATAAGGCCTTACACGTAAATCACGTGCTTCCACGCGCCCCGGCAGGCTACCATTGGTCTAGTGTTCCCAGTCGCAATGACTACGACGTCCCAAGTCGTTTTCCTTGGCGCCGTGGCTTTAGAAGACCGTCAACTACGCGCACAGGCCTCTAAAGGCTGTAATATGGCCTTTTGCGCCTAATAAGGCCTTACACGTAAATCACGTGCTTCCACGCGCCCCGGCAGGCTACCATTGGTCTAGTGTTCCCAGTCGCAATGAACTACGACGTCCCAAGTCGTTTTCCTTGGCGCCGTGGCTTTAGAAGACCGTCAACTACGCGCACAGGCCTCTAAAGGCTGTAATATGGCCTTTTGCGCCTAATAAGGCCTTACACGTAAATCACGTGCTTCCACGCCCCGGCAGGCTACCATTGGTCTAGTGTTCCCAGTCGCAATGACTACGACGTCCCAAGTCGTTTTCCTTGGCGCCGTGGCTTTAGAAGACCGTCAACTACGCGCACAGGCCTCTAAAGGCTGTAATATGGCCTTTTGCGCCTAATAAGGGCCTTACACGTAAATCACGTGCTTCCACGCCCCGGCAGGCTACCATTGGTCTAGTGTTCCCAGTCGCAATGACTACGACGTCCCAAGTCGTTTTCCTTGGCGCCGTGGCTTTAGAAGACCGTCAACTACGCGCACAGGCCTCTAAAGGCTGTAATATGGCCTTTTGCGCCTAATAAGGCCTTACACGTAAATCACGTGCTTCCACGCGCCCGGCAGGCTACCATTGGTCTTCCCAGTCGCAATGACTACGACGTCCCAAGTCGTTTTCCTTGGCGCCGTGGCTTTAGAAGACCGTCAACTACGCGCACAGGCCTCTAAAGGCTGTAATATGGCCTTTTGCGCCTAATAAGGCCTTACACGTAAATCACGTGCTTCCACGGCCCCGGCAGGCTACCATTGGTCTAGTGTTCCCAGTCGCAATGGACTACGACGTCCCAAGTCGTTTTCCTTGGCGCCGTGGCTTTAGACCGTCAACTACGCGCACAGGCCTCTAAAGGCTGTAATATGGCCTTTTGCGCCTAATAAGGCCTTACACGTAAATCACGTGCTTCCACGCGCCCGGCAGGCTACCATTGGTCTAGTTCCCAGTCGCAATGGACTACGACGTCCCAAGTCGTTTTCCTTGGCGCCGTGGCTTTAGAAGACCGTCAACTACGCGCACAGGCCTCTAAAGGCTGTAATATGGCCTTTTGCGCCTAATAAGGGCCTTACACGTAAATCACGTGCTTCCACGCCCCGGCAGGCTACCATTGGTCTAGTGTTCCCAGTCGCAATGGACTACGACGTCCCAAGTCGTTTTCCTTGGCGCCGTGGCTTTAGACCGTCAACTACGCGCACAGGCCTCTAAAGGCTGTAATATGGCCTTTTGCGCCTAATAAGGCCTTACACGTAAATCACGTGCTTCCACGCGCCCGGCAGGCTACCATTGGTCTAGTCCCAGTCGCAATGGACTACGACGTCCCAAGTCGTTTTCCTTGGCGCCGTGGCTTTAGAAGACCGTCAACTACGCACAGGCCTCTAAAGGCTGTAATATGGCCTTTTGCAGCCTAATAAGGCCTTACACGTAAATCACGTGCTTCCACGCGCCCCGGCAGGCTACCATTGGTCTAGTGTTCCCAGTCGCAATGACTACGACGTCCCAAGTCGTTTTCCTTGGCGCCGTGGCTTTAGAAGACCGTCAACTACGCGCACAGGCCTCTAAAGGCTGTAATATGGCCTTTTGCAGCCTAATAAGGCCTTACACGTAAATCACGTGCTTCCACGCGCCCCGGCAGGCTACCATTGGTCTAGTGTTCCCAGTCGCAATGACTACGACGTCCCAAGTCGTTTTCCTTGGCGCCGTGGCTTTAGAAGACCGTCAACTACGCGCACAGGCCTCTAAAGGCTGTAATATGGCCTTTTGCGCCTAATAAGGCCTTACACGTAAATCACGTGCTTCCACGCCCCGGCAGGCTACCATTGGTCTAGTGTTCCCAGTCGCAATGGACTACGACGTCCCAAGTCGTTTTCCTTGGCGCCATGGCTTTAGACCGTCAACTACGTGCACAGGCCTCTAAAGGCTGTAATATGGCCTTTTGCGCCTAATAAGGCCTTACACGTAAATCACGTGCTTCCACGCGCCCCGGCAGGCTACCATTGGTCTAGTCCCAGTCGCAATGGACTACGACGTCCCAAGTCGTTTTCCTTGGCGCCGTGGCTTTAGAAGACCGTCAACTACGTGCACAGGCCTCTAAAGGCTGTAATATGGCCTTTTGCGCCTAATAAGGCCTTACACGTAAATCACGTGCTTCCACGCGCCCGGCAGGCTACCATTGGTCTAGTGTTCCCAGTCGCAATGACTACGACGTCCCAAGTCGTTTTCCTTGGCGCCGTGGCTTTAGAAGACCGTCAACTACGCGCACAGGCCTCTAAAGGCTGTAATATGGCCTTTTGCAGCCTAATAAGGCCTTACACGTAAATCACGTGCTTCCACGCGCCCCGGCAGGCTACCATTGGTCTAGTGTTCCCAGTCGCAATGAACTACGACGTCCCAAGTCGTTTTCCTTGGCGCCGTGGCTTTAGAAGACCGTCAACTACGCGCACAGGCCTCTAAAGGCTGTAATATGGCCTTTTGCGCCTAATAAGGCCTTACACGTAAATCACGTGCTTCCACGCCCCGGCAGGCTACCATTGGTCTAGTGTTCCCAGTCGCAATGACTACGACGTCCCAAGTCGTTTTCCTTGGCGCCGTGGCTTTAGAAGACCGTCAACTACGCGCACAGGCCTCTAAAGGCTGTAATATGGCCTTTTGCGCCTAATAAGGCCTTACACGTAAATCACGTGCTTCCACGCCCCGGCAGGCTACCATTGGTCTAGTGTTCCCAGTCGCAATGACTACGACGTCCCAAGTCGTTTTCCTTGGCGCCGTGGCTTTAGAAGACCGTCAACTACGCGCACAGGCCTCTAAAGGCTGTAATATGGCCTTTTGCGCCTAATAAGGCCTTACACGTAAATCACGTGCTTCCACGCGCCCGGCAGGCTACCATTGGTCTAGTGTTCCCAGTCGCAATGGACTACGACGTCCCAAGTCGTTTTCCTTGGCGCCGTGGCTTTAGAAGACCGTCAACTACGCGCACAGGCCTCTAAAGGCTGTAATATGGCCTTTTGCGCCTAATAAGGGCCTTACACGTAAATCACGTGCTTCCACGCGCCCCGGCAGGCTACCATTGGTCTAGTGTTCCCAGTCGCAATGGACTACGACGTCCCAAGTCGTTTTCCTTGGCGCCATGGCTTTAGACCGTCAACTACGCGCACAGGCCTCTAAAGGCTGTAATATGGCCTTTTGCGCCTAATAAGGCCTTACACGTAAATCACGTGCTTCCACGCGCCCGGCAGGCTACCATTGGTCTAGTGTTCCCAGTCAATGGACTACGACGTCCCAAGTCGTTTTCCTTGGCGCCGTGGCTTTAGAAGACCGTCAACTACGCGCACAGGCCTCTAAAGGCTGTAATATGGCCTTTTGCAGCCTAATAAGGCCTTACACGTAAATCACGTGCTTCCACGCGCCCCGGCAGGCTACCATTGGTCTAGTGTTCCCAGTCGCAATGACTACGACGTCCCAAGTCGTTTTCCTTGGCGCCGTGGCTTTAGAAGACCGTCAACTACGCGCACAGGCCTCTAAAGGCTGTAATATGGCCTTTTGCGCCTAATAAGGCCTTACACGTAAATCACGTGCTTCCACGCGCCCCGGCAGGCTACCATTGGTCTAGTGTTCCCAGTCGCAATGGACTACGACGTCCCAAGTCGTTTTCCTTGGCGCCGTGGCTTTAGAAGACCGTCAACTACGCGCACAGGCCTCTAAAGGCTGTAATATGGCCTTTTGCGCCTAATAAGGCCTTACACGTAAATCACGTGCTTCCACGCCCCGGCAGGCTACCATTGGTCTAGTGTTCCCAGTCGCAATGGACTACGACGTCCCAAGTCGTTTTCCTTGGCGCCATGGCTTTAGACCGTCAACTACGTGCACAGGCCTCTAAAGGCTGTAATATGGCCTTTTGCAGCCTAATAAGGGCCTTACACGTAAATCACGTGCTTCCACGCGCCCCGGCAGGCTACCATTGGTCTAGTTCCCAGTCGCAATGGACTACGACGTCCCAAGTCGTTTTCCTTGCGCCGTGGCTTTAGAAGACCGTCAACTACGTGCACAGGCCTCTAAAGGCTGTAATATGGCCTTTTGCCTAATAAGGCCTTACACGTAAATCACGTGCTTCCACGCGCCCCGGCAGGCTACCATTGGTCTAGTGTTCCCAGTCGCAATGACTACGACGTCCCAAGTCGTTTTCCTTGGCGCCGTGGCTTTAGAAGACCGTCAACTACGCGCACAGGCCTCTAAAGGCTGTAATATGGCCTTTTGCGCCTAATAAGGCCTTACACGTAAATCACGTGCTTCCACGCGCCCGGCAGGCTACCATTGGTCTAGTGTTCCCAGTCGCAATGACTACGACGTCCCAAGTCGTTTTCCTTGGCGCCGTGGCTTTAGAAGACCGTCAACTACGCGCACAGGCCTCTAAAGGCTGTAATATGGCCTTTTGCGCCTAATAAGGCCTTACACGTAAATCACGTGCTTCCACGCCCCGGCAGGCTACCATTGGTCTAGTGTCCCAGTCGCAATGACTACGACGTCCCAAGTCGTTTTCCTTGGCGCCGTGGCTTTAGAAGACCGTCAACTACGCGCACAGGCCTCTAAAGGCTGTAATATGGCCTTTTGCGCCTAATAAGGCCTTACACGTAAATCACGTGCTTCCACGCGCCCGGCAGGCTACCATTGGTCTAGTGTTCCCAGTCGCAATGACTACGACGTCCCAAGTCGTTTTCCTTGGCGCCGTGGCTTTAGAAGACCGTCAACTACGCGCACAGGCCTCTAAAGGCTGTAATATGGCCTTTTGCGCCTAATAAGGCCTTACACGTAAATCACGTGCTTCCACGCGCCCCGGCAGGCTACCATTGGTCTAGTGTTCCCAGTCGCAATGGACTACGACGTCCCAAGTCGTTTTCCTTGGCGCCGTGGCTTTAGAAGACCGTCAACTACGCGCACAGGCCTCTAAAGGCTGTAATATGGCCTTTTGCGCCTAATAAGGCCTTACACGTAAATCACGTGCTTCCACGCGCCCCGGCAGGCTACCATTGGTCTAGTGTTCCCAGTCGCAATGGACTACGACGTCCCAAGTCGTTTTCCTTGGCGCCGTGGCTTTAGAAGACCGTCAACTACGCGCACAGGCCTCTAAAGGCTGTAATATGGCCTTTTGCAGCCTAATAAGGCCTTACACGTAAATCACGTGCTTCCACGCGCCCCGGCAGGCTACCATTGGTCTAGTGTTCCCAGTCGCAATGACTACGACGTCCCAAGTCGTTTTCCTTGGCGCCGTGGCTTTAGAAGACCGTCAACTACGCGCACAGGCCTCTAAAGGCTGTAATATGGCCTTTTGCGCCTAATAAGGGCCTTACACGTAAATCACGTGCTTCCACGCGCCCCGGCAGGCTACCATTGGTCTAGTGTTCCCAGTCAATGGACTACGACGTCCCAAGTCGTTTTCCTTGGCGCCGTGGCTTTAGACCGTCAACTACGCGCACAGGCCTCTAAAGGCTGTAATATGGCCTTTTGCGCCTAATAAGGGCCTTACACGTAAATCACGTGCTTCCACGCGCCCGGCAGGCTACCATTGGTCTAGTTCCCAGTCGCAATGACTACGACGTCCCAAGTCGTTTTCCTTGGCGCCGTGGCTTTAGAAGACCGTCAACTACGCGCACAGGCCTCTAAAGGCTGTAATATGGCCTTTTGCAGCCTAATAAGGCCTTACACGTAAATCACGTGCTTCCACGCGCCCCGGCAGGCTACCATTGGTCTAGTGTTCCCAGTCGCAATGACTACGACGTCCCAAGTCGTTTTCCTTGGCGCCGTGGCTTTAGAAGACCGTCAACTACGCGCACAGGCCTCTAAAGGCTGTAATATGGCCTTTTGCGCCTAATAAGGCCTTACACGTAAATCACGTGCTTCCACGCGCCCCGGCAGGCTACCATTGGTCTAGTGTTCCCAGTCGCAATGGACTACGACGTCCCAAGTCGTTTTCCTTGGCGCCATGGCTTTAGACCGTCAACTACGTGCACAGGCCTCTAAAGGCTGTAATATGGCCTTTTGCGCCTAATAAGGCCTTACACGTAAATCACGTGCTTCCACGCGCCCGGCAGGCTACCATTGGTCTAGTTTCCCTCGCAATGGACTACGACGTCCCAAGTCGTTTTCCTTGGCGCCGTGGCTTTAGACCGTCAACTACGCGCACAGGCCTCTAAAGGCTGTAATATGGCCTTTTGCGCCTAATAAGGCCTTACACGTAAATCACGTGCTTCCACGCGCCCCGGCAGGCTACCATTGGTCTAGTGTTCCCAGTCGCAATGGACTACGACGTCCCAAGTCGTTTTCCTTGGCGCCGTGGCTTTAGAAGACCGTCAACTACGCGCACAGGCCTCTAAAGGCTGTAATATGGCCTTTTGCAGCCTAATAAGGCCTTACACGTAAATCACGTGCTTCCACGGCCCCGGCAGGCTACCATTGGTCTAGTGTTCCCAGTCGCAATGAACTACGACGTCCCAAGTCGTTTTCCTTGGCGCCGTGGCTTTAGAAGACCGTCAACTACGCGCACAGGCCTCTAAAGGCTGTAATATGGCCTTTTGCAGCCTAATAAGGCCTTACACGTAAATCACGTGCTTCCACGCGCCCCGGCAGGCTACCATTGGTCTAGTGTTCCCAGTCGCAATGACTACGACGTCCCAAGTCGTTTTCCTTGCGCGTGGCTTTAGAAGACCGTCAACTACGCGCACAGGCCTCTAAAGGCTGTAATATGGCCTTTTGCGCCTAATAAGGCCTTACACGTAAATCACGTGCTTCCACGCGCCCGGCAGGCTACCATTGGTCTAGTGTTCCCAGTCGCAATGGACTACGACGTCCCAAGTCGTTTTCCTTGGCGCCGTGGCTTTAGAAGACCGTCAACTACGCACAGGCCTCTAAAGGCTGTAATATGGCCTTTTGCGCCTAATAAGGCCTTACACGTAAATCACGTGCTTCCACGCGCCCCGGCAGGCTACCATTGGTCTAGTGTTCCCAGTCGCAATGGACTACGACGTCCCAAGTCGTTTTCCTTGGCGCCGTGGCTTTAGAAGACCGTCAACTACGCGCACAGGCCTCTAAAGGCTGTAATATGGCCTTTTGCGCCTAATAAGGCCTTACACGTAAATCACGTGCTTCCACGCGCCCCGGCAGGCTACCATTGGTCTAGTGTTCCCAGTCGCAATGAACTACGACGTCCCAAGTCGTTTTCCTTGGCGCCGTGGCTTTAGAAGACCGTCAACTACGCGCACAGGCCTCTAAAGGCTGTAATATGGCCTTTTGCGCCTAATAAGGCCTTACACGTAAATCACGTGCTTCCACGCCCCGGCAGGCTACCATTGGTCTAGTGTTCCCAGTCGCAATGACTACGACGTCCCAAGTCGTTTTCCTTGGCGCCGTGGCTTTAGAAGACCGTCAACTACGCGCACAGGCCTCTAAAGGCTGTAATATGGCCTTTTGCGCCTAATAAGGCCTTACACGTAAATCACGTGCTTCCACGCGCCCGGCAGGCTACCATTGGTCTAGTGTTCCCAGTCGCAATGGAACTACGACGTCCCAAGTCGTTTTCCTTGGCGCCGTGGCTTTAGAAGACCGTCAACTACGCGCACAGGCCTCTAAAGGCTGTAATATGGCCTTTTGCAGCCTAATAAGGCCTTACACGTAAATCACGTGCTTCCACGCGCCCCGGCAGGCTACCATTGGTCTAGTGTTCCCAGTCGCAATGGACTACGACGTCCCAAGTCGTTTTCCTTGGCGCCGTGGCTTTAGAAGACCGTCAACTACGCGCACAGGCCTCTAAAGGCTGTAATATGGCCTTTTGCCGCCTAATAAGGCCTTACACGTAAATCACGTGCTTCCACGCGCCCCGGCAGGCTACCATTGGTCTAGTGTTCCCAGTCGCAATGACTACGACGTCCCAAGTCGTTTTCCTTGGCGCCATGGCTTAGACCGTAACTACGTGCACAGGCCTCTAAAGGCTGTAATATGGCCTTTTGCGCCTAATAAGGCCTTACACGTAAATCACGTGCTTCCACGCGCCCGGCAGGCTACCATTGGTCTAGTTTCAGTCGCAATGGACTACGACGTCCCAAGTCGTTTTCCTTGGCGCCGTGGCTTTAGAAGACCGTCAACTACGCGCACAGGCCTCTAAAGGCTGTAATATGGCCTTTTGCGCCTAATAAGGCCTTACACGTAAATCACGTGCTTCCACGCGCCCGGCAGGCTACCATTGGTCTAGTTCCCAGTCGCAATGACTACGACGTCCCAAGTCGTTTTCCTTGGCGCCGTGGCTTTAGAAGACCGTCAACTACGCGCACAGGCCTCTAAAGGCTGTAATATGGCCTTTTGCGCCTAATAAGGCCTTACACGTAAATCACGTGCTTCCACGCGCCCGGCAGGCTACCATTGGTCTAGTGTTCCCAGTCGCAATGGACTACGACGTCCCAAGTCGTTTTCCTTGGCGCCGTGGCTTTAGAAGACCGTCAACTACGCGCACAGGCCTCTAAAGGCTGTAATATGGCCTTTTGCAGCCTAATAAGGCCTTACACGTAAATCACGTGCTTCCACGCGCCCCGGCAGGCTACCATTGGTCTAGTGTTCCCAGTCGCAATGACTACGACGTCCCAAGTCGTTTTCCTTGGCGCCGTGGCTTTAGAAGACCGTCAACTACGCGCACAGGCCTCTAAAGGCTGTAATATGGCCTTTTGCAGCCTAATAAGGCCTTACACGTAAATCACGTGCTTCCACGCGCCCGGCAGGCACCATTGGTCTAGTCCCAGTCTCAATGGACTACGACGTCCCAAGTCGTTTTCCTTGGCGCCATGGCTTTAGAAGACCGTCAACTACGTGCACAGGCCTCTAAAGGCTGTAATATGGCCTTTTGCAGCCTAATAAGGCCTTACACGTAAATCACGTGCTTCCACGCGCCCCGGCAGGCTACCATTGGTCTAGTGTTCCCAGTCGCAATGAACTACGACGTCCCAAGTCGTTTTCCTTGGCGCCGTGGCTTTAGACCGTCAACTACGCGCACAGGCCTCTAAAGGCTGTAATATGGCCTTTTGCGCCTAATAAGGCCTTACACGTAAATCACGTGCTTCCACGCGCCCCGGCAGGCTACCATTGGTCTAGTGTTCCCAGTCGCAATGGACTACGACGTCCCAAGTCGTTTTCCTTGGCGCCGTGGCTTTAGAAGACCGTCAACTACGCGCACAGGCCTCTAAAGGCTGTAATATGGCCTTTTGCAGCCTAATAAGGCCTTACACGTAAATCACGTGCTTCCACGCGCCCCGGCAGGCTACCATTGGTCTAGTGTTCCCAGTCGCAATGAACTACGACGTCCCAAGTCGTTTTCCTTGGCGCCGTGGCTTTAGAAGACCGTCAACTACGCGCACAGGCCTCTAAAGGCTGTAATATGGCC
>JASGCC010002547.1:0-27902 GCA_030067915.1 Hydractinia echinata
AGGAGCAATGTGATTCATGGCTTTTGAAAACTATATGGCATCGTTTTTGATAGTAAATTATTCATTGAATATTCCTCTCTTTCCCAAGAAAGGTACGGACACATTTTAATCGTTTTTCTAGTTTTCCCAATCTACCTTGGGTGGCACAAGCCCATGCCGA
The DNA here is from genome assembly GCA_030067915.1 of Hydractinia echinata. Classification (NCBI taxonomy): domain Eukaryota; kingdom Metazoa; phylum Cnidaria; class Hydrozoa; order Anthoathecata; family Hydractiniidae; genus Hydractinia; species Hydractinia echinata. Next base: position 161 of record JASGCC010002547.1, read on the forward strand.
GGAGCAGTAGTTGAAATATGGCATGACAAGTGCATTAATTAAAAGGTTTTTTGTGTGAGGTGTTAAACAGGATGCAATGGTTCTAATTTTAGAATATTTAATTAGTATTTTTCTATTTATGTCATTAATGTGCTTTTCCCATTGCATTTTTTGATCAAATGTTACCCCAAGATATTTAATTTTACGCTCCTCTTCAAAGGAATACCCATATAGTTGATAGTTTTGTTCTCAACTTTTTTTAACTGGCTGTGGTTGCCGAAAAAGATTGTTTCAGTTTTGTCCGTATTAATAGTCATTTTGTTATTATTCAGCCAGAGGTCGACTTGCGAAAGTTCTAACTCGACCTGGGAGACAAGGGTATCCAAGTTTTTGAGACGAAATAATTATTGTATCATCTGCATATAGATGGTGGTAGTTTGAATTGATGACAGATTTTAAGTCATCAATATACAAAGAAAGAGCAGGGGCCCCAACACAGATCCCTGCGGCACCCCAAAAGCGTCTTCATGAAGCAGATCTGATCCTGTGTCGTTTACAAGAGTCAGCTGCATTCGGCCCGTTAAGTAGGACTCGAACCAGTCAAAGGCAGCTTACAATTTAGGCAATTATCACCCTGATATTCGTATAGAAGCTATTCTTATAACAAAAGCGTGTATTTAACTTTGGGTCATTTTGGCCATCAGTGCCAGCACTTTTGGCTTTGTTTTTGATTGATCCCCAATCTTTAAAATATACTTTTGTATGAAAGATAATGTTCCATACGCTTTTGGGCTATACTCCAAATTAAAAGTATAGTAAGCAGCAAACATCACCATGAAGCTGAAGACGAAGTCATTACTACTGCAGATTTCGTTCCCTTCGACCATTACTGTGAAAGTGACAGCTGCGTCCAAAAATCTTTTAATTCATTAATTGGAGAACTGGGCACGATTACGGGTGTCAAACTGTTAGCGTCCATAAATCCTGTAGGCGACTCTTTCAATAGTAACATGATAACTATCAATGCGGTGCATATAGTACAATCTAAAAATATATCAACGTAAAGTTCACATTGGTGTTCGCTTTTTAGGGGAAATTTCCAATACTTTAATAAACGGGGAGCAAAATAAATGGGGGGAGAGGGTGGAATGGAAAAGTATAAAAGAAAAGATAGTTTGTGTAATACATTTTCCGATAGATGGAGAAGAAAGGATGTCAAAGGCTATAAACAACACCAACATAAAAAGCTGAAGCTATCTTACAATGGATTCTCAAGTACTCAAATAGCTATCTGAACCAGTTAAAAAATTAAGCAATCGGCAGAAATTTGATATTCTTACATTCTTTTTGCAGTTCTGATTGTGGTTCTGCAATCTTCAGCATCAACGGTGATGTTTTCTCCAACATTTGTTTTGACTGCAGTCTTAAAATTGTAGCAGTGGCGCCCTTTATTTCTGTGTAAAACTTTGATCGTATATCAAAGCCAGATACTCTATGAAATTCTTGTAATATGTGATGCTCTCTAGGAAAATCGACCGCTTCTATTTTTAATTCGTATTTTTAACACAATAGAATTGCGTATTTCGTATTTTTAAAAATACGAATTGCGTATTTAAAAATACGCGTATTTTTTTAAAAACCGTATTTCGTATTTTCAAAAAATACGGAATTCGTATTTAAAAATACGCGTATTTTTTAATACGGATTTCGTATTTTTGAAAATACGAAATACGAAATTCGTATAAAAAAATACGTATTTCTAAAAATACGCATTTCTAAAAATACGCTGTGATTTAAAATTCGAAAACATAAAAAAATTGAATTGAAACGATTTTCATTATATAGGAATCGTTTCATTATTTTTTTTACATCGTCTCATAATCTATTATGAAACGAATTAAATGTTTTAATTTTTTTTCACGAAACGATTATATAATTTAATACGAAAAATGAAACGAGAAAACATCTCTGCGAAGCTCTAAAGTTGCCGTATTTCATTCTAAAATGACGAGAAAACGTCCCTGCGAAGCTTTAAAGTTGCCGTATTTCGTTATAAAATAAGGAGAAAACGTCCCTGCGAAGCTCTAAAGTTGCCGTATTTCATTCTAAAATGACGAGAAAACGTCCCTGCGAAGGTCTTAAGTTGCCTTATTTCATTCTTAAATGACGAGAAAACGTCCCTGCGAGGCTTCAAAGTTGCCGTATTTCATTCTAAAATAACGAAAAAACATCTCTGCAAAGCTTTTAAGTTGCCGTATTTCATTTTAAAATGACGAGAAAACGTTCCTGCGAAGCTTCAAAGTTGCCGTATTTCATTCTAAAATGACGAGAAAACATCTCTGCGAAGCTCTAAGTTGCCGTATTTCATTCTAAAATGACGAGAAAACGTCCCTGCGAAGCTCTAAAGTTGCCGTATTTCGTTCTAAAATGACGAGAAAACGTCCTGGAGCTTAAAGTTGCCGTATTTCATTCTAAAATGACGAGAAAACGTCCCTGCGAAGCTCTAAAGTTGCCGTATTTCATTCTAAATGACGAAAACGTCCCTGCGAAGCTTTAAAGTTGCCGTATTTCGTTATTAAATAACGAGAAAACGTCCTGCGAAGCTCTAAGTTGCCGTATTCGTTCTAAAATGACGAGAAAACGTCTCTGCGAAGCTTAAAGTGCCGTATTTCATTCTAAAATGACGAGAAAACGTCCCTGCGAAGCTTTAAAGTTGCCGTATTTCTTATAAAATGACGAGAAAACGTCCTGCGAAGCTCTAAAGTTGCCGTATTTCATTCTAAAATGACGGAAAACGTCCCTGCGAAGCTTAAGTTGCCGTATTTCATTCTAAATGACGAGAAAACGTCCCTGCGAGCTTCAAAGTTGCCGTATTTCATTCTAAAATAACGAAAAACATCTCTGCGAAGCTTAAGTTGCCGTATTTCATTTTAAAATGACGAGAAAACGTCCTGCGAAGCTTAAAGTTGCCGTATTTCATTCTAAAATGACGAGAAAACGTCCTGCGAAGCTCTAAAGTTGCCGTATTTCGTTCTAAAATAACGAGAAAACGTCCCTGCGAAGCTCTAAAGTTGCCGTATTTCATTCTAAAATGACGGAAAACGTCCCTGCGAAGTCTTAAGTTGCCTTATTTCATTCTTAAATGACGAGAAAACGTCCCTGCGAGGCTTTAAAGTTGCCGTATTTCATTCTAAAATAACGAAAAAACATCTCTGCAAAGCTTTAAAATTGCCGTATTTCATTTTAAAATGACGAGAAACGTTCCTGCGAAGCTTCGAAGTTGCCGTATTTCATTCTAAAATGACGAGAAAACATCTCTGCGAAGCTCTAAAGTTGCCGTATTTCATTCTAAAATGACGAGAAAACGTCCCTGCGAAGCTCTAAAGTTGCCGTATTTCATTCTAAATGAGGAGAAAACGTCCCTGCGAAGCTTTAAAGTTGCCATATTTCGTTCTAAAATGACGAGAAAACGTCCCTGCGAAGCTCTAAGTTGCCGTATTTCGTTCTAAAATGACGAGAAAACGTCCCTGCGAAGCTCTAAGTTGCCGTATTTCGTTCTAAAATGACGAGAAAACGTCTCTGCGAAGCTCTACAGTTGCCGTATTTCGTTCTAAAATGACGAAAAATGTGCCTGCGAAGCTCTACAGTTGCCGTATTTCGTTCTAAAATGACGAGAAAACGTCTCTGCGAAGCTATAAAGTTGCCGTATTTCGTTCTAAAATGACGAGAAAACGTCCCTGCGAAGCTTTAAAGTTGCCGTATTTCGTTATAAAATAACGAGAAAACGTCCCTGCAAGCTCTAAAGTTGCCGTATTCATTCTAAAATGAGGAGAAAACGTCCCTGCGAAACTTTAAAGTTGCCGTATTTTGTTCTAAAATGACGAGAAAATGTGCCTGCGAAGCTTTAAGTTTGCCGTATCTCGTTATTAAATAACGAGAAAACGTCTCTGCGAAGCTCTACAGTTGCCGTATTTCGTTCTAAAATGACGAAAAAATGTGCCTGCGAAGCTCTACAGTTGCCGTATTTCGTTCTAAAATGACGAGAAAACGTCTCTGCTAAGCTATAAAGTTGCCGTATTTTATTCTAAAATGACGAGAAAACGTCCCTGCGAAGCTTTAAAGTTGCCGTATTTCGTTATAAAATAACGAGAAAACGTCCCTGCGAAGCTCTAAAGTTGCCGTATTTCATTCTAAAATGAGGAGAAAACGTCCCTGCGAAACTTTAAAGTTGCCGTATTTCGTTCTAAAATGACGAGAAAATGTGCCTGCGAAGCTTTAAGGTTGCCGTATTTCGTTATTAAATAACGAGAAAACGTCTCTGCGAAGCTCTACAGTTGCCGTATTTCGTTCTAAAATGACGAAAAAATGTGCCTGCGAAGCTCTACAGTTGCCGTATTTCGTTCTAAAATGACGAAAAAATGTGCCTGCTAAGCTATAAAGTTGCCGTATTTCCTTCTAAAATGACGAGAAAACGTCCCTGTAAAGCTTTAAAGTTGCCGTATTTCGTTCTAAAATGACGAGAAAACTTTCCTGTGAAGCTCTAAAGTTGCCGTATTTCATTCTAAAATGTCGAGAAAACTTTCCTGTGAAGCTTTAAAGTTGCCGTATATCATTCTAAAATGACGAGAAAACGTCCCTGTGAAATCATTGAGTCAATTTAAAACCTATTAAAAACAAACTTGTAAAATTGAGTAATTTTTCTATTCAGTTTATTCAACCACTCACTTGATACACTAATAGTTTTAAAAATACGAAATTCTATTTTTAAAAATAGAATTTCGTAGGTTCTATCTTTAAAAATAGAATTTCGTTTTTTCTATTTTTAAAAAATACGAAATTCGTATTTCGTATTTTTTAAAAATACGAAATACGAATTTCGTATTTTTAAAAATAGAATTGCGTATTTTTAAAAATACGAAAATTCGTATTTCGTATTTTTAAAAATACGCGTATTTTAAAATACGAAATCCGTATTTTTTAATACGAAATTTCCGTATTTCGTATTTTTTAATACGAAAAGAGAAGTGGTCGATTTTCCTAGAGAGCACCACATATCTAGAATGAAAAAAAAAAGATTTTCATACTAAATGTACACAATTTTTTTTTATAAGCAACTCTTTTTTAAACAACTGAACTCGATTTGAAAAATTATTAAGCAACTTCAGTTCATTTGTGAGAACAAGCATCTCATAAAAATAAAAAAGTCAAAATACTTAAAAGAAATAAGTGAAGTGCGACCTAATGCGGAGTAAGTTTTTCGCGTGTGCGAGTAAGCTCATTTAACGAGTAACATTCTTTTTAACCGAGGACACACTTAAAAGCTTCAGTATAAATCAAGAGAACAACAAACACTGAAAATTTAATCAAAGAAAATTAAGCAACTATTAAGCAACTTTCCCGAAATTAATATCTTTTACTGCAAATTAAGCTATGCTGCTTAAAAATAAGCTATATGCTAGCCTAATTAGGCTGATTTTATCTCCATGTTTTCACTTGACTTGAAAAACAAACAACATACCACATATATGAAAAAATGAGACCAGAGAAAATATGTCAGCAATTGTACTTGGAAAAGAAAAACATTGGACAACAGAAAAGAAAAATAGTAACTAACAGCTACATGTAGTCCCAACAAGACGTTTTCTTCGTTTTCTTCGTTTTCTTGATCTTTCGCTCGCAGCGCGAGAAGCAAATGCAACATTAATCTCAAATTAATTTTTCCTCACGTGATCATGCTTGCGATATATAATTGGTTTATGTTTTAATGTTAGCGTAACTGATTGGCTCATTTTTAAGCGCTGGTTTGCAAAGTAGATTATTTCTAATCAGCGTCCAAGTTTCGTGATAGAGGGTCATCGAATCGAAGTCGGAGAGGAAAGACATGGAAATAAATTTGCAAACAGTTGTGAAAAAACAATTAAATAATTTACGAAAGTGTTATGTTTGTAAAATATATATTCCAGCAAAGCAAGTGAAAGAACATGTTGAAATACACCGTGAAGGTTTAAGAAATCTGAAGGCAGGGACGTCAATCTGCGAAACCTGCAATAAACGTTTCAGAGGACAATACGAGCTAGATGAACACATAAAAGTCTCGCATGGAAATGTGGTATACTCGTGTGATTCTTGTTGCAAGACCTATCGGACCAAGTGTGGACTAGCTAAACATAATAGAAGGATACACAAAGGAAATCAGCATGACTCTCCTCGTGATGTTGATGATGCAATTGATTTTGTAGCTACAATGCACAAGTGTACAACATGTGACACTGTTTTCACATTTAGATCGAATCTGATGCGCCATGTTAAAAAGAAATCATGCCATTTGCATACAGGAAAATTATATTTCTGCGATTGTTGCCGTAAAAACGGTATTGATAAGCGATTCAAGTATAAACGATATTTTAACGAACACCAAAAATCCCTTCATTCAGCCAACCGATATCAATGTGAATATTGCAAACAAACATTTTGCACAAGGTCAGGTCTTGCTTATCACAAGAAGAAGCATCATCAATTACTGATTGGAAAACCAAACAGCAAACACACCAGTGAAGCGAAATAGCTAGACAAGCGATTTTTTTGAAAACTTTATTAAGACATTTTTGAAAAGGTAGAAGCGTGTTCAAGATGAAACATCAAAAATGAAAGTATTATTGAAACAATTTACTTTTGACTCTTCCTTTATCATCTAGTATATATATAATATATCACGTCCTGTGTATAAATTTCAAACTATGTTAATTCACTTAATTTTCATGCACATCTAATTTTTGCGCATACCTTAAAGACTAATAATAAATAAATTATTGCGAATTTAGGCAAAATTCGCAATAATTTGTGTCCGCGAAACCTCAGTCAGGACCTCGATTCGCAATAGTTTATGTCGCAAAATCTAGATTATCTTGACGAGTTGCAAAAATTTATGTTATTTCTGCTATTTTCTGTGATTCTTCCCATTTCCCATTTCTTGTTTTTTACGGAACTTCATTCGCAATAATTTGTCGCAAAATGTTTCTTGAAGCCCCCATTCGCAATAATTTATGTCGCAGAATGTCCTTTTTCAGCCTTCAATGCGCAATAATTTATGTGTCAATCTTTTTTGTTCGTAAAAATTTATGTCCTTAAGGTAGCTTCTGCGCGAACTTTAAGTTGTGCGAAAACATGAATTATTTGTTAGCTGCGCGAAATTTAGATATGCGCAAAATATTTCTGAGCAAAAAGTGTGCAGAAATTCCCCGTTCCCTCTATACGGCTTTCTCGCAATGCATTCTGGTAGTTGTATTCAACTTTTCGCGAAAAAACATAAACATGGCTGGCGCAGTAGGGGAAAACGAAAGTATGCAGCATGAACAAATTTTAAATTCCACCGCTATAAACAGTTTTTTTGAAAGCTCAAAAAACTTTCCTATTTCAAGTGAAATCTCTTTATTTGAAAATAGTGGTAGCACATCAAGAAATAAGAATGGAAATCCTAGAGGTGGAATAACATGCTATGTGCCACTCTGCTACAACAATTCCAAAAGAAATCCAAATTTGTCATTTTATGTTATTCCAAAGGACCCTGTGTTACGAAAAAAGTGGCTCATAAAAATCAGCAGAAAGGATTTTAAACCCACTGCATCACATCGTGAATGTTCAGGACATTTTGTTGATGACAAGAAAACATGCATGAATAATATTCCCACTATAGTTCCAAAAACAATGATTTGACTCAAATGAGGTATTTAAAGCTGTATTAGACTACCTTCAACCAGCAGTTAGCAAACTAGTGTATTGGGGATCAAACACGAATATGGAAAATAAAACAACTGAAAACGTAGTAGAATTCTTTCTTCTGAGGAAGAATTTTTCTTAATACTTGTTAGACAAGATGTGGCTTTCCCTTAGAAGACCTAGCAATACGATACAATATGTCTACCAGTCATATCAGCAGAATTTTAATAACATGGACAGATTTTTTACATTCCCAATTCCGGATGCTTTCGATATGGCTAGTAGACAACATGTAGAAGACACTATGCCAAAATGTTTTAAAAAAGAATACCCTAGTATACGCCGTAATATTGGATTGCACAGAAATATTTACAGAAATGCCAACGTCTTACCGCAGTCAATCAGCTACTTTCTGGAACTATAAACACCACAACACAGCTAAAGGACTAGTTGGCAAAGCACCAAATGGAGCCATAACATTTGTATCAGATCTGTATGTTGGGCGTTTTTCAGACAAGAAAATAACGAAGGACAGAGGCATATATAATTTGTTACAACCTGGTGACACAATAGTCGTAGACAAATTTTTGTTGTTTTTGTTTCAACTTTGTAAAGTGTGCAAATAATGGTGTAGCACAAAATGTTCTATTTCCTGTCACCAATGGTCGCTTACGATTGTTTTTTATATCTGCGTTAATGTCTGCTTTGAAAAAAGTTAACTCTGAAAATTTAATGGGGTTCACATTTGCTGCTTCCCCTGGAACATGCCACTTCTGTAACATATTGGTACATGTTCTATCATCTGGCACAGTTTTCAAACATAGTGTCCTTAATTCAACTAGCTGGTATAGGACAGCCAGCAACATGTTTACAACACCCTCCACTACCAGCTTTGCAAGAACATTTTGCATAAAAAATATCTCAAGTGTTTTGGCATAAATGAACGTAAACAGTGTACTTGTCCTTTTTCATCGAAGCTGCAACAAAACACTTGACTAGCTATAAAACAAAGTCTTTCAACCATAACTTTCGATTTAATTCTCAATTTTTTCACCTAATTTTCTTTGAATAACTGATATCCCAATATCTTATGCTTCTCTGCTCCCCTTGGCTTGTTGTCAAAACTTGTTCCAAGCACTAAGTAGGAGTATATCCTTTTCTGAGATATTGGAGGCAGATCAGTTGTCAGTAAGATCTGTGCTCCATTCTTTGATACTAGATGGAATATTTTCTTCCAACGTTTCGCATCTTTCTGTGTTTGATGTTTCTCTGAAGACTGGCCTTGGACCCACGCTGGAGCTTTGAGAAAAGCTAGGATCCAAGTTTTCAGAAGTTAAGAGAAAGTCGATGCTACAATTTAAATCAATAATCGTCCATTTTCTTGCTTTGTACTACCACTTTTCTTATAAACCTACTGACGATCTTATGTTTACATCGTATTGCTGGCGCCCCATTATGGAGATGGACGGGTCTTACTTCAAAAGTAATGCGAGAAATGTAAGCTCTAATTGAGATTTTCATTATCTCCATAAGAAAATGATAGCATTTGATTAAAGCACTTATTAACAAATTTTATTCTTTTCGGGAAAGTTTTTCTGAATACAACTACCATAATGCATTGCGGATTTCTCGAATAGAGGGAACGGGGAATTAGATGATATATGCCAAAATTTGTGGTCCTGTAGAACTTTTACAGATGATGTTGTTCTTTTTATATATATTCTCTTTTCAGTTTTAAATCAACTTTACTATTTTGGTGACAGAAAAACATTGATATATACTAATATTATATTGAATATATTTAATACCTGGCTTGAATATAATTGTGTAGATATTCCTCTAATCAATGTCTTTTCTATTGTAGTTGGCTTCATATTATACAAACTACTCCACTCCTTACCACAAACTGTAGAACTTGAATAGTTATTATAGAACAGGATAGAAGATGTTCGGCCACTTGCAAAAATATAATAAATAAAAAAAGTGTCTGTGTACGCCATAAAACTGTCAAGAAGTATCCTGATATTGTTGAATGGAAGTCGTCCTAGGCATTGCACCCATGCACGTTAATTGCAACTAAACAAAAATATCTATTTGTCACAACAATATTCTCATATTATTTGATATGGCACACTATTGTCTCTCACAAGATGGTCAGGTGGGCAAAAATGATGTGGCCTCAACAATTCGATGGAAAGTCAGGATTTCATATACACAGCCAGCCAAACGCCTGTCTTTCCTCTTTTGCATTTCCATAGGCTATTCCGAAAAGACAAGATAAATATTCAAGCTTATCCATCGCATCACTAGTCTGTAACTGTTATAATTTATTCATGCATTGTAACTGACCAACTCAATATGGTCGTTCCTGACTAAAAATAAATGTAATTATTTGATATTTCATTGAAAGAGGAATGTGAAAAATTTCAATGTTGCGGTAGCACGAGCTAATTCACGCTGCACTCTAGCTTACCCGTAGATCATTTCACTTTGTTCCCATGGTCTATCTACCTGCGCAAGGCCAATACTCTGAGAGGACTGTTGACCACAACACTAGTTTAATCGTTCGGTACACGAAGCGCTGCATGCGCCGGCGTTTTTGAAAATCAGAAAACCCAATACGTACATTTAGGAGGAACAATGTGGACACAGTAGAACAGCGCAGCAGTGACGTATATCATTTTTGAACGCACAATACAATCTTTGAACGCACAATACAGTCTTTGAACGCACAATACGATCTTTGAATGCACAATACAATCTTTGAACGCACAATACAATCTTTGAACGCACAATACAATCTTTGAACGCACAATACGATCTTTGAACGCACAATACGATCTTTGAACGCACAATACGATCTTTGAACGCACAATACAATCTTTGAACGCACAATACAATCTTTGAACGCACAATACAGTCTTTGAACGCACAATACAATCTTTGAACGCACAATACGATCTTTGAACGCACAATACAGTCTTTGAACGCACAATACAATCTTTGAACGCACAATACGATCTTTGAACGCACAATACAATCTTTGAACGCACAATACAATCTTTGAACGCACAATACAGTCTTTGAACGCACAATACAATCTTTGAACGCACAATACAATCTTTGAACGCACAATACAGTCTTTGAACGCACAATACGATCTTTGAACGCACAATACAATCTTTGAACGCACAATACAATCTTTGAACGCACAATACAATCTTTGAACGCATAATAGGATTTATGGTTTACAACACCCAAAGGGTGCTATTTCAATTTCAGCACCCCATATGTCCCTATGGGGCACCCTAAAGGGTGCTATTAAATATATTTTATCCGCTAAAAATGTAGCACCCATAGCAGACTTATTCGACACCCTAAAAGATGCCTAGATGCACCCTAAGGGTGCTATTTATTTTAGCACCCTTAAAGGAGTCCGGAGATGTTTCAGTTGAAAGTAATAAAAAAGAGAAAAGAAAAATAATCCATATTTTGACTAAGCGAATCGAAGTTTCATGAGATCAAATTTTCTGAAAATGCGAAAATTTCTCTCGTAAAAGTGACTCTGAACAAAGTTTTCTTTCCAAACATCGACTAATCGTACATTGAATTTTAAGGTACAAAGCGTCAAGAAACATCGACACGACGATAGCTCAGCCACCTTCAAAAAATACTGGAGTTACTCGTTCTAAACCAGTATAATATTTTTCTTTTGTCGATCAAAAATTTTATTTGTGCTTGAAACAAATTTTTTAATAAATTTTTAATTTTTTGCAGGGACGTGACGATGTGTCAGATGAACTGGCGAAAGCGGAATTGAGTTTATTGGAATATTTGATATCTGGAAAAAAAACGGAAGGTGTGTTAAATTTTGTTGTCCTCGTAGTACCAGAGAATGGCCAGGTCAGAATTTTCAAAACTCCTGCAGGATTTGCTCCATTTTCTCGCAAAGAAATATCGTAGTATTTTAAATCTTCTGTGATTACGTTCTATTTTAAAAATCTTGTTAGCATAATGATTATCATGGCTTGCACAACTGTGTAGTTAAGTAAAATATTTTGCATTCTGTTGATTTTTTGTTGCTAACCATCTTCTGCTTTAGTTTCCAGTCACTTCTTTCCATTCCCCTAGGATTTCATTAAAATATCTTCTGTTGACATATTGATTTTTAACACACTGGTTTTGTTTACAATAGGAAAGGCAGACTTCCGGTTGAATTTATTTGATACTGACAAGGAGGAAGAGTGAGTCAGATTTCTTCTGCTTGCATGTCGTTGTAACCACGACTTTAACGAGAATTTAAGTATTAATTTAAGAGATGGGAACAATGTTCAAAAGAAATAGTTGTATGTATAGTACGACAAATTGGAAAGGAAAAGGATATATTGCTAATCAATGCTAATAAATTGCACGTATTTTGCGATAGTAAAATTTATTGGGGATATTATTTTCACGAATGGGGCAAATTTTCGTTTTTTGCAAAGACGTATTTTTGCGAAAATGGCAAAGATTAATCTCGCTGAGGTAAACTAGATTATAACAATGAGAGGTTCTGAATGAAGAGTTTTACTGATAACTGTCTAACAACGGAATTATTTTTTCTTAGAAACGCTGAAGAAGTATACGTGCAAATAAGAAGAGAAATCGTTGTGGATGCATCTCAGGTAGAAATATAATTACATTCCGTCAATTCCTTTTATCAAATGTGCTCATCATGTGGTGTTAGAATGTCTTCTTTGATTTAACTTTAGCGCCAACAAAGACAGGAATTAAAAAATCTCATGGATGAATTTTCAATTGATCCTTCAAAAGCAGGTGCGTGTGACCATAGCTCAACCATATTTTAAGCATAATTTCATCAAAACACAGATATTGGCTACACACTTATGATTCTAGGATATTGCACTGTTAAAATATTTTATTCTCTCACTGCGTGACATCGCAATTTAAATTTAAAGTAGCGCGAAAATTAGTGTCCGCAAAAATAAAAACCAGCACGTAAATTTAATCTTCTTTTCTGTTTTTAGAAAGCGATGGTGATGATTTGTTAGCTTTAATGGATTCAACTTCAAAGTAACTAATACACATCGAGAAAATGTGTCATGGCGTGATTAAGAGAGATATATCTAGAAAAAAAATCTAAACAAGCGAGACATATTTTAGCTTATAAATCCAAATGTGTAATATATTGTTGAAAAATGTAGTATTTATTTGTAGAACATCTCGAAAACTCGAACAAATTTGTCGGTCCCTCGGAGGAATTTCTCTAACTTTTTTGTCAAGCTATTTCAGTAGAATTCTAACATTCGAATGTTTTCAAATTTTGAAAACATTGTCAAAACAACGAAAACTAAAAACAATGCAAGACCTCTACATTTTCAGCGAAATTCGCTCTCTTGTATTGAAAATAGAAAGCTTGTTAGCCCGGGAGCGGGTTGAAAACCTAAACAAACTTTGTAACGGCCTTTTTTTCAAAGAAAAATAAAAGAAGTAAACAGCTTTTAAATTTACCTGTCTCAGTCTTTTTTTCACGTTTTACCAAAATTTCAAAAACTCGAACTCTCAATAGGTCGAACTTCTTTTTAAAGTCCCGTGAAGGTTCGAGTTCTCAAGAGTCAACTGTACTATTTTTATTGATTTCCGCCGGCGAAGGCGGAATCTTTAAAATCGCCTGGGGAGATAGAGAGATAGATAGATAGAGACAGCCCAGAGCCTGGACGCCTAAAACTTATCCAGGCTAAAGCTTAAATCCTCGTTTTGACAGATTTTTTTCTGAGAACGAGGCTAAAATGAGTTTTAAGCCAATAAGAATCCTAACAGTGCAACAAATTGTTTTATTATCCAATGAACAATACTTTATTTTAAAGAAATTTAAAGCTCGTGCAGTGTAGCATAATGAAGATCGTCTTATAATGCGCCATGATGTTATTAACGTTTCCCTTTAATAATTACGTCATTTCCTTCAGTACAATTTCGCAAGCACGTAGACTAAAGCTGTATTCAGCAGAACTAATTAATTATTCATGAATTTTAATTTAAAGAGAAATTGTTGAGGCTGGATATTTTTGGTGAAAGATAATGTATTATAGCTATAATATCTTTTTCAGATTATTGCTAATGGCGGAAATCTTTAAGCCGCAGGGCTTCTTGTTATATTATATATCCTAAATTTGCTTCCTTCATTACTGGGACTAGAAATAGAAAAATAAAAAAAAACAAAGAAAACTTTGATTATTTTTGTGTATATTGAATTGAATATGCCGTCAGACGTGAGTAAATATAAAAAGTATTAATTGCACAAAGCTTGAAAGTGAGCATTAAAATAGTATGTACGGCAGCTTTTTAACACCTGCAAGGGAGTACCGCTACAAGAGTAGTTATTGCATTAATCGCCGAAACCACAAAAGCCACTACAAGAAACTTCTCAAGTACAAACAAACAGTCGAACATCGTTCCAGTCATCATGAACGCAAGACCTTTTGAAACAAGCAGCCAATCAACCGCAAGAAGCTTTCCGATGATCTCTAACACAAAGTCTTCACCAACAAATAGTTAGAAACGAATCCCTTCGAGACTCGTTGGTGATTGCGCCAAATTCGTTAATTAATATTTCGGCTTTCACAAAAAAAAGTGTTTCACGTGAAATTTCATTCTTGTGAATCGCGAGAGCATCGGATGTTACAGCCAGGCTCTTGTAACTCCTCGTACACGACTGACAGTGCACACACAGTAACAAAATTTTGCTTTTTTACAGCCAGCTGTTTAACTCAGTCTTGCACGAGAAATAGACCATCCAAGTTCCATACGGTAATGAAAAACTGCGATTAGGCAGAAACTAGCTTTTGCCTTCATTGTTTATTACCTTGGTTATAGCTTTTTGATTCATCATGATAAATCTTTTTCTTAGCCGTCAACTGCTTCGGCCACGTTCCTAGGGTTTTTTAGGCTAAACAAAATATAGAAAAACCTAATAAGCCCTGGGGAAGAGGTTGAAAATCCACACGTGGAATCAAATAGTTTAAGCTACAGTTGACTCCCTCTAATTCGAATCTCTATAATTCGAATATTTCTATAATCCGAACGAGTGCTCTCACCGTCAATTTTCCTTAAGAAACTCTTATAAAAAACTTTCCACAATTCGAATTTCTCTAATTCGAAACTATCTCTGATTCGAACAGTTCGCCAAATTCGTTAATTAATATTTCGGCTTTCACAAAAATATTTTTAAGTGTATCACGTGAAATTTCATTCTTGTGAATCGCGAGAGCATCGGATGTTACAGCCAGGCTCTTGTAACTCCTCGTACACGACTGACAGTGCACACACAGTAACAAAATTTTGCTTTTTTCCAGCCAGCTGTTTAACTCAGTCTTGCACGAGAAATAGACCATCCAAGTTCCATACGGTAATGAAAAACTGCGATTAGGCAGAAACTAGCTTTTGCCTTCATTGTTTATTCTTTGGTTATAGCTTTTTGATTCATCATGATAAATCTTTTTCTTAGCCGTCAACTGCTTCGGCCACGTTCCTAGGGTTTTTTAGGCTAAACAAAATATAGAAAAACCTAATAAGCCCTGGGGAAGAGGTTGAAAATCCACACGTGGAATCAAATAGTTTAAGCTACAGTTGACTCCCTCTAATTCGAATCTCTATAATTCGAATATTTCTATAATCCGAACGAGTGCTCAGTCACCGTCAATTTTCCTTAAGAAACTCTTATAAAAAACTTTCCACAATTCGAATTTCTCTAATTCGAAACTATCTCTGATTCGAACAGTTTTTCAATCCCTTCAGCACGATTCTCTCCCTAATTCTAAAATTCAAAAATTGTCTTTCGAACGTTATTTTTCAAAACGTTGGTCTTGCACTGGTGATGCAACTCGTATCGTCGAAAGAGATCCAACCTCGTCCCCAGGGCATCTTGTATCTTTTCTAACATCGGACGGCGATACGAACATGTTCGTCTCGCCGTCCCGAGATAAAAAAGAGACAACAGGCGCTGGGAACGAGGTTGGAAAGAGATCGTCTCTCCAATGTAAAGCAATCAAATATTCAACAGTTTTTCAAATAGAGTTTCTTATTTGTGTAAACTATGAAAATAAAGATTGAATGAAACTTGAATTATGTTTTCTTGATTTTGAAATTAACGTAATTTCTCTCTGTAATTCGAATTTTCACTCATCTCTGAAGCTGAAAGTTCGAATTACAGAGACTTTCTATAATTCGAATCTCTCTATAATTCGAACAAAAATTTTCCCCCTTGGGAATTCGAATTAGGGAGAGTCAACTGTATTGGAAAAGTTCTTTTAAAAAATGAGTGTAGTTGCTTACGATATCGCTTTGCAAAACTGTTAAGGTGGTTCCCCTAGAAAAAATGTCTAAATTTCAAGAATTGTCTTTTACCTGTTTTCTGACAGCAAATTCATCTTAGAATACCGTGGCAAGTAGAGTGCTTATGACAAATTTAGGTTTTTATTGCGCATTCTGCCACTTTCTCCAACCAACCGCAAATATAACTGCATAGCAACGCCCATAGCAACCATTTTCACATTTTTAGACAGCTTTTCGGCCCCTCCGTCGATGTTTGCAGTCAGAAAGCTGTCTTAACAACGCACCCTCCGAAGTGAACTCGTCAGAGTTTACTCGTCAAGACTTAAGGTCTTAGGTATTTGGTGCTTTTCAGGTCGAAATAGTGCTGCCGTACACCTTTTGTCGATCCACAAGTCAAGAATGTCCATAAAATAATCTTTAAACAAATTTTTTGCCGTTTAAGTTCGGAATCCACGCGAAACAAGAATTCTCAAGATCGAAGCACACACGCTTTACAATTTCTTCTGTCGATGCAGGCATTAGTACCACCTAGTGTTTAAATGAAACCGATTTTTAAATCCAAGTTTTGTCTTTCAGTTATTTTGTCGAGATATTGCCTGTTTCGCCCTGTTTTAGCTTTTCTTTCGTCCAAAAAAACCGCATCAGTTTTCTGGAAGACGAGTCAGCCTTGCGAAAATGCGCTTCGCTCAATCCATACACGTGACCCTTGAGGAACATACGCAGCCAAAAAGTCGCTCTAAATAAAGCCTGTTATTCAGTTATTTGGTTAGGCCTCGAGCAGCAAAATGTCATATTTTGCCTATACTTTTCCTAGCAACGGGTAACCATGGCAACCAACCAATGACATTTTTGACTTAATTTTGTCGTACTGTCACATACTATGATATCCTCATCAAGTATCTTCAGAAAAGACAATCCTCTGCTGCGATATAGTTTTTTTCTAGGGGAACCGCCTTACAGACAACGGCTCATCCAGCGCTAGCTTATGATGTCATGCATAATTAGTGGTACTTTTAGGTCCAATATCTTCAGTACCAATCAAGATTTTTCGAAAAATATATTGAATTCCTAGACAGCTTTTTAAGCATTTTTATATGAAATTAATTTTTTTTCGCGGAAGATTAGCTTTGAAAAAGTTCGTTAGTGCGCGATATTCTGCACAGAAATTATGCGGAATATAACTGCATCTGTCAAAAAAATGCTGCATGCATACAGCGAGATGGGTTCACATAAAAACCACTCGTCCCGGAAGTGTGTGAAAATCAATTAGGAGGATCTATCCTAGAAATCACAGACGATAATTGCATACAGTTTTTAGCTCTCTTAAACAAAAAAATCTTTCTTTGTGTGTCGTTTTTAATCTTTATATAAAAGTTTGTTTTAAATTTTATTTAAAAATTAAATCTTGACCAACACAATATACTGATTATGTGAAGGATGTCATCATTCTGGTCTAAAGGCTGACACGGTCAGTCTTGTCGTTTTCATTAAATTATTGTCAATATCAACACTATCATAGTCTTTTGCTTCTTCTTCGATTACAGTTTTTTTGTGATCCATCGACGCTGAAAGTTGAGATGCGAAAAATGCATTAAGAATAGATACCAAACTTAACATAAAAAATGGGAAATATTGATTAAACGGAAATCCTAACGCCTCATCGTTCCCTTCAACATCTTTGGTATTTTCTAGCGACCAAGAATACATGCTTCCAAACAAAGATGGCGCGATAGTTCTAAAAGAAAGTATTTTCACTAGCTAATAACTTTCTCCTCAACAGTGAGATATACAGCAGGTGTTGCTAAAATAGTAATGAACACAATGGAGGATTTTACCTTCCTGCAGAGGATAAAGTCATTCCCAGTCCATTAGCCGATCCAAGAAGTTCAGAAGTAACTGAATTATTTAATAAGATATTGACAGCCAGAAACGCACCACTTACGGCGACACGAGTGAACAACAATATTACAACCAACAAAAACCAGAATACGATGCTAGAAGAGCAAAGACAAAACGCTAATAAATTAAACTAAAGATTGTATAATTACAAAATTTTACGATTCTACAATTTCACATAAAAAAAGTATACTTGTTGCTTATAGGTACTAAAGATGGCACCAGTGGTATGGAGAAAGCCATTGCCAGCGTGCTCCCGATAAACACCTAAACCCAAAAACAGAAAACAATAAAGGGAAGAAACATATGAGAATCTTGTATCGCATGAAATGATTTTCTACCTTTCGTGGTCCAAATCTTCGTGTTAACTAAGAGAAAAATGTTAGTATAAAATAAGTAAAACTTTTTATTGACTTTATATTTTGCACTACATAACTTGTACTCGTTATTTTAAACAAACATTTCCTCTAAGAATAAAAAAGCAAAAACTTGCTGATAGGGGAAAAAGCAAAGCACTTACCTTGGAGATAACAACGACTTGGAATATGGGAATGAAAATTGCCATTGCCAAAAGTGCCACTCCAATTTGTCTAGTTGTAAACCCAAATCCATCTAAAGAAAAAAAAATCATGTACCTATTAAGTGAAGCCTTTTTTATGAGATTTGCATAATCCCTGAAGGTTGAAATACGCCCTGCGGTGGTGCTTGTTGAAAGACATAAAGCTGGGTAGATGGTTTGAAGTAGAGTGAACACAATTCTGTGTTAAAGATTGACTCTGGCAACAGTTCTGATCAAACGATATTGTTAACATCAAGATCGGGTGAAAGATATGATGGTTTTTAAAATTAAGTTCACTAAATAAAAAGTTCTTACTGTATAATTTTGAAGTTGCTGCATATAAAGGAAACATTTCGTCAAATCCAACAGCTGCGATTGAATATGTACCATACAATATACTGCTTATCACGCATTTTTTAATTCTATTAGAAAAAGTAAATTTGTAGTAGAAGATTCAATTCTGAAAGTCGCAAGTTCAGTGAAAGAAATAAAAGAGTATAAATAACAGTTATTCCTATACTTTTTTAGAATTACTTAATGAAAATCTTTCAATACAATTTTTTTGTAGTTTTAGATATTTTAGTCGACTTCTCTTTTTCAAACGTAACATTTGTATATTTAGGATAGCAATGCTACCTGCGTACTACAACCAGTTCTAGATAAGCCTTTAGAGCTGCAATATTTACCTAAATGCTTTAAACAACCTGGTATGTTGGAACTCAGGGAGGCAAAAAGAAGCTATGTTTTTTTTTAGTTTTTATAAATCACTTTTCCTACTTTTTTTTGCAAGTTGCTAGTCTTTAATGTCTTACTGGTGTTCAATTAAATTAACAAGTGAAAATTTGTTGATTCAGATTTCTTCTTTTATATCTGTTTCTCCCCGGTATTCAATTTTTTGTAACTGCATTCCAAGAAGTTTTTCCTCTTTTAAAGATAGACTAAACCAACAGAATTTTATAATTGCTATAAATGAGTTCCGTTACCCGCTGAGAGACATATATTTGTAGTGGGTGAACAAACAACGTTTAAAATGTTATGAAGCACACTAGTAAAGAGATAAAGGGTAGAATTTACCTGAACAATTCCCACATTTTTGTCTTTTTAAATCCTTTTATTGAAAAGAAGTTCTGGCAACAGCCACTGGTTGGTATAGCATCATCAATAGGTTCTATTAACAAGAAAGTATAGCTATGTTTGTTATACATCTTTGCTTTCGTGTTTTGTGATGTTTTGTCGATGGAGTAGTTGCAATAGTCATCTCCATGGTGAACAGGAGTAACATATTCTTTGTTGTGTTCTGGTGAGCTGATCAAATGCGCTTTTTCACCTGTAGCTTTCCTGAATAAAACAATACAATGTGTTAAAAACTTTTTATCAATATAATGCTTAATCAACTCTGTGTCTTGACGAATCAATTTGTTCAGATTTAATACTGCTAAGCATTAATTGTGCTAATCTTCTACGGGAAGGCACGTTTTTTCAATAAGCAAAAAACCCGAAATATTTAATAATTTGAAACCTGGAGGAAACAGCGTTTAAAAATGTGATAAAACATTGTAAAAATGTAAAGCTCAACTAAGTTATCAGGTCTTCGATTAACTCTTAATTTCCATACTAGGCTTTTTATAAACACTGATTCAATAGGAGGGTTTTCTTGCTGTAAAAAGCACCTATTTTTGAATTTATAAAAACATTAGGAGTTATTTACGCTTAGATTTTGTTTACATCTCTTTTGTGATGATGACGCAGACTGGATTACCTGGGTATTGTCTCTCTAAATATTGAGTTGCTAGGTTGTAGGTTCTATTACTCCATAAGTACATTTATCATGAATGGTTTCAACATTAACTTTCCTACCTTTTATCTGTTGGTATATAAATGACAATAAAGACGAGAGAAATAGCCATTCCAAAAACAATAACCAAGTTGGGGGTGAAATGCCAAATCGACCAAACAAAGAATCTAAAAGATATAATAATATACCTAAGACGTAAAAAGAAAGCATTTTATTTTTATATTTTCCTATAATATCATATAAAAGTGCAAGTGACTATGGCCGTCCACTGCACAAAAATCACAGGTCACTTCCTTACGGCTCATGTATTGATCCCCCTAAGCGTGACAGATTCACCAATTGAAAACAAATACTATATACCTTTCTTAAATACATTAGGATACTGCTCCGCTGGAAACACCAAGAATCCTGTAAAAAAAGAAATTGGAACATTTTGTGGTCTTAAATAAAATATTTTGGACCAATTTTATTAATTCTTACCTGCAACACTTGGGCCAATAATTAGCCCTGCACTGAAAGATGAAATTAAAAGTGACATGCCAATAGCTACGTTTGTATCGTCACAAAGGTCAACCAAGATTGATTTCGATACTGCTACCAAACCTGTAACATTAATAAATACTAAATGTGTTCCTCTTCCGAAATATTACCTGAGGTCGAATGTGTAGACTGAGCTTGCAAGATTGATATGTAGACTGAGCTTGCAAGATTGATATGTTGACTGAGCTTGCAAGATTGATATGTTAACTGAGCTTGCAAGATTGATATGTTGACTGAGCTTGCAAGATTGATATGTTGACTGGGAGAATTTTTGTATATCTTACAGATAATTTTTATTTCATTTTTTTTGCTTCGAACCCCCGCCCGCAGCGTAATTATGATATTCACCGAATAGCGATGCAGGTAATTCTCGTAGATTTTCCCAAGGGCTGACAGCAAGTTTAGTCTTTAATATGCGTGCGTTTTAAAAATCAGGAGCTATTTCCTATAATTTTCTTGATAACATATAGATTGGAAACTCTACATAAAACGAAATTCAGCACAACTTTTACTTATACTGTGGAAACTTTCACACTTTCAATAGGTATAGCTAAATATTTTAAAGGTCGAAAATTTAAAGAGAGAAAACATACCCATAAATGAGCCTTGAATAAATCTTGTGATTAAAGCCCAATAAAAACCTGTGCTAAATGCGAAGGCCAATGTTGACAACATTAGACCAGTAGCTGACATCAACAAAGTGGTTTTCTTTCCTTTCACGTCGGCAAGATATCCCCACAGTAAACTAAATACAACTGAAGCAGATCGTATTTATGGTTTTTACATTTTCTAATTTCTTTTAACATCATTCAAAAACCTCCATGTTCAAAACAACACTGATCTCCCCTATTTTTATATATATTTTGAAGAGTCTTGAGATGAAGGGCAGCGCAGCTATAAGTTGTTTAAAAGAAAAATTCTATGTATATCTCTTAGGACATCTCTCATCTCGCATCTGTAAAATGTTGGCATCAAATAAAATTTAAAGTACCCAACAATCGTCACCTGAATATGGTCCGTCCCACAAAAAGTGATGAAGCAATTAGGCCAGCGTAATAACCTAAATGAGAAGTACCAGTACGTTTTTTTTGTAGAACATAAATAAACTTTTGTCACAAGAAATCCTACCGGTGTTTACTTCTGAAGTGCCAAAGGACTAAATAACAAAGAAGAAAGTCTAAGTGATGATAAATAAATAAATAAATAAATAAATAAATAAATAAATAAATAAATAAATAAATAAATAAATAAATAAATAAATAAATAAATAAATAAATAAATAAATAAATAAATAAATAAATAAATAAATAAATAAATAAATAAATAAATAAATAAATAAATAAATAAATAAATAAATAATAAATAAATAAATAAATAAATAAATAAATAAATAAATAAATAAATAAATAAATAAATAAATAAATAAATAAATAAATAAATAAATAAATAAATAAATAAATAAATAAATAAATAAATAAATAAATAAATAAATAAATAAATAAATAAATAAATAAATAAATAAATAAATAAATAAATAAATAAATAAATAAATAAATAAATAAATAAATAAATAAATAAATAAATAAATAAATAAATAAATAAATAAATAAATAAATAAATAAATAAATATAAATAAATAAATAAATAAATAAATAAATAAATAAATAAATAAATAAATAAATAAATAAATAAATAAATAAATAAATAAATAAATAAATAAATAAATAAATAAATAAATAAATAAATAAATAAATAAATAAATAAATAAATAAATAAACACTTTTTTTCGTTTATGTATTTATTTATAAAAAATATTTACACAGGAGATTAAAATGTTTGGTAAAGGCGGGTTTCCACTCAAACGAATCGCCTTAAGACACTACTGCTATAGATGTTTGTCTCGTCTTCTTAAATCGTTTAAAAAAATAGGATATTAAAATCAATAAAATATTAGTGGTTATGTACAACAAATAAGACAGAAAATTACCTTGACGAATTTTGGAAGGAAAGAAAACACCATTGTCATAGTCATGGCATTGCACAACTAAAAATAAATAAAAAACATAGTAGACTCATTTTATTATTGTGGCATTCTCCGTATTGATTATATATGTGTGCTTATGAAATAAAATTTTGACAGTTAAAGTCGAAGATGTTTATTATTTTTTTCCCTGGAGAGTTTTTTTGAACCAAAGAAAACTGTGGCGAGTGGCTTTGCGCATAAACAACAACAAAAAGAGTAGCCCCCATGTTTCCTGATAATTTGCTAATTTTCTGAATTTCTATAAAGTAATGTGCGGTAAAATATAATAAGATAAAACTGGATAAAAAATATCGGTGGTTTGTCTAAAAGTTTGAATCAACAACTTTCATTATTTGGTTTTAAAAATTTCAGCAATAACAGCACCGTGATCAGATAAAAGTATAACAGAACAGTGATGAAAAAAATCGATGCAGAGGTTGATAAAGCAATAAAAAATATTTAAAATAAATAAAAAGGAGATCTTATACCATAACAACGAACAGCACAGCCATGACCACGTGTGGTAGTGGAGTCACAGTATCACCATAAAACAAATTTAACAAAAATCGTTTTAACCCCATCTTTTTTATTCCTCTGTGTGTAGACGTATATGTAGAAACAACTGCAAAATTATTTGTGGTTTGTTGATATATAGATTTATTAAGCTTTCATAAATAAAATACTACTTGAAATTTGAATCGATCATTTAACATAGTGTCATACGCTTATAGCTATTCAACGTGACACGTTCAGTAAAACAATGTAACAGTATAATGTTTAATTAAAATAAAAATCAAGATCAAATTCTGAACATTTTATTTATTTAATAATTTTTTTGTTAACTTATTCCTCGAAATTTTTTAAGACTTGCAGCAGCGTCTGCGTCATCTCCTAGATTCAACTAGAACCTTCAACCCAACTTTGGTTTAAAATGACGCGTATTGTGGGCGAGAACTGTCACATAAACTGTTTAAAATTGTTGTTTTTTATTTAATTTCAAATTCTTTTTTTCTTTTTTTTCAAATTTTTTCTTCTTTTATTTCATCCATCAATATACAAAATAAAAATAATATAAAATCTAAAATCTACATACATGTTAAAATCTATAAAGACTAAAGAAATGCTATTAGCGAACAAATAGAGTGGAATGAGAGGGAAGTAAGCTCAAATTTGAAACAAAAATGCACAAGTAAGTTGAGGTAGACTAAGGGAAACAATGAAAGAAAAAAAGCAGAATGAGAAAATATACTATTAAATATATCTATAAATGTTCATAATAGTATCTATATTCGAACACAGTTAATAATTAATATTGTTTATAGCTATTATTTTGCTCAAGGCACTATCATATAAAAACAATTTAACTTTTCTGATAAACTCTTTGTGGTTGACTTCAGAACGAATAGTTTCAGGTAGATCATTGAACACTATTGAAAAACGACCCATAAAAGTTTTGCGATATACATCACTTTTCAATTTACACACATTCTCTACATTTGATCCCAATTGTCGTACATTTTCATGCCATTTCAAGTTGAGATATTCAGGCACCTTGTGTGTGAGCTTCAGTAGTGCCATATCTAAGCATTTTTGAACTGGTAGTCATTTCAGTGTAGGTAAAACATCATTGGTCAAAACGAACTTTCGAAGAACAAGGCTGACAGCAGCAACATTTTGGACCATTTGTAATCTTTTTATTTGGTACTGCGAATCGCTATTAAAAATAATATTCCCGTAGTCCATCTTCGACAAAACGACTGCCTCAGCAAGATTTTTTCTGATTCGGAAGGGTGCTAACCGCTTCAATTGTTTTAATGTTGAAATGGTTGCATATGATGATTGGATGATATTACTGATGACTGATGTGTGTAGACCATGTCATATGTTCATCAAACGTTATTCCCCAAATTTTCCTGTTTGGTACTCGCTGAATTTCAATATTTTGAATTGTTAAAAACATTATCGTCTTGGTCTTCTTTACATTAAGTACCAATTGTTTGATTTGGACCATTTTATATTAATATCACGTTGTATAGAAGCTGCTGCATTATCAATTTCCTTTAGTTTGCAATGAATAAAGAGGTTGATGTCATTTGCATATTGGATAAAATTAGACGAAGCGTTTGAAGATAAGTCAGATACATAGATATTGAATAAGACTGGACCCAAAAATGGATCCCTGTGGGACACCGTATTTGATGTGCGTCATCAATTTGCACAAATTGCTGACGATTTGATAAATAGTCTGAAATCAAATGGATAAATTCCTGGGACGTTTTTAATTTCTTCAGCTTATCAATCAGAACGTTATAGTCCACCCTATCGAATGCTTTGGAACAGTTGGCTGTCACAGATAAAGTTACTTCTCCTCTTTGTATTGCTTTCATGATACCGTCCGTAATTTAAAAAGCAAAGTGATACACGCGTGACCTTTCCGAAAATCAGATTGTGTAGCCGCGTAGATGTTGTGATTATCAATGTAGGCAAAAAGTTAAGTTCGTATGATTTCCTCATAAACTTTTGATAGTACGGGCAAAATTGATATCAGACGGAAATCCGTTGGTCGTGAAGCACCAGCAGGTTTAGGTACTGGGCAAATACGCGACTGCTTCCAACAAGTAGGAAAGGCATTAAAATCGATGCAGTTATTTATAACATTAGTCAGAATTGGTGATAGTTGTGCAGCAACTGGCTTTATGAACTTTGCTGGAATGTTATCCCCACCAGTAGAACAATCTCCTCTCAACGAATTCAGGTTTTTTTATTTAATTATTTTTTTTGATTTAAAATAATGTTTTTACAGGATGACCTATTCAGTATAATAACCGAGACAACAGGGAAAAATCAGAGGAATTTATCGCATCAGCATCCCTACCCTTTTGTACCAGGTACCACCGAGATCCTTCGTCGAGTTTTAAGGCGACACAAGATCAAATGCATTCATAACTCTAAAGACACAATACGAAACACTTTGTCTAAACCAAAAGACAAACTTAACCTGGAAGAACAAAGCAAAGTTGTTTACGAAATCCTGTGTAAAGATTGTGATGCAGTATATATAGAGAAAGAAAATTCAAGCAACAAGTACAAGAACATATGCGCGCAGTGAGAAACGGAGATGTGAAGAAAAACGAAATTGCGACCACAGCTAGAGCAAAAGTTATCAGTTTAATTAGGATGAGAAGAAAATTATTGACAGGGAATCCAGAACAATGGCTAGGAAGGTAAAAGAAACCATCAACAGTATAGAACGTGACAAACACGTAAACAGCATCTTGTATCAACTTCCTGAGATTTGGTTACCAGCCCTACAGAAGATGTAGTTATTTCCATCTAGGTCCGAAAATGTTAATTACCGTAATTAACTGTAATTAACAACTTTTTCCTGATTGGTTAATTTTTTTGAATTTGGATCCTCTGCAATTATAGAAATAGATGTTCAACATCATTTTACATTGCCCGATGATGGGAGAAGTATCTCAGGAAACGTCGCCTACTAAACTATTATGTTCAAGAAACTTTCCACTTAATATGAATATTGAACAGACAAAGACAAGAGAAGTATTGATTTAACAAAATTCAAATTCTTGTAAAAACACAATTTAATTCCTTTTAATTTGCTTTTTGTATTCTCTACTTATTTCATTTTAGATTTCATTTTTATTTTAACTTGTGCTGTCATAGTATACCATGCATTTTAAGCACCTGGTTTCTATGTTGTCATAACGATGTGTGGTGTTAGACATCTCGTTGCTATATTTTTATTAGCGGGTAGACAGCTGGTTTCTATATTCTCATAAACACATGTATTGTTAGACACTGACTCAACCTCACGCCCAGGCCTTTATCTAACTTAGACGCTATTGTAAGAGTGGTGTGGTTTATATTTAAAGGTCTGTATTAAAAATAAAGTCTGATAAAGTATGGGAGTGTATTTCGGAAACAATAATACATAATACAAATATTTCACCACCTAAGTTTTTTATCAAATATTGATAGGCTTCGCCAAATTCTTTTGATTTGAGTTCGAGAGGACCTTTCAAATAAATTTGTAATGATCTTCTATCTTCAATGGCCAGACCTGCAACATTTATATAGAGAGTTCTCAAATAGCTTTAAAAAAACAGGTCTGACATCGAAAATAACAATAGCAACTTTCCTTCAACTTGTTAAAAAAGTTGAGCAATGTCTAACTTTTACAACTGTAATCCTGGAAATAGTAGTTGTGCGAAACGCCGTTATTATTGGCCAAGCGGTATCACTTGGCCAGTATTTAATTTTAATTTAACAGAGATGTAGACCCAAAGGCGCTAGCCGGACCCCTCGCCTTGACCCGGAAAAGACCGAAAAATCGGAGAATATGGGGGTTAGCAAAAACTTGTACTTTTTGAGATTTTGGATATAACAAAATAACCAAAGAATAATATCGCTATGAAAATTGATAAGCGAAATCTTACATGTTCGTGAGTGCTTGTTCCTTACATAGAAACGACTTTCTTAATTGCTTGTGGTTACAAACTTTAAAATTACGCCCTTCTTTGCACTAATTTATGTCCAGGTTGAGTTAAAAGCAGATTCCAACTTGATTAGCGCAAACGATTCTGAAAAGATTAAAAAATCTGGCAAAATTTTTCGGCTTAAAGCATTTTTATATGCTTTTGACGTTTCTGCTATGAAGATTACATGTGCTTTGACGTTTCTGCTATGAAGATTACATGTGCTTTTGACGTTTCTGCTATGAAGATTACATGCGCTTTTGACGTTTCTGCTATGAAGATTGCATGTGCTTTTGACGTTCTGCTATGAAGATTACATGCGCTTTTGACGCTTCTGCTAAAGTTTGCATGTGCTTTGACGTTTCTGCTATGAAGCTTACATGCGCTTTGACGCTTCTGCTATGAAG
>JASGCC010002548.1:0-27897 GCA_030067915.1 Hydractinia echinata
ATATCTCCAAATTCCGCAAAAACATGGTTTTAAATGGGGAATGGTGACTAGTGACAATTATTAATAGTACTTTTGCTACTTTACTTGTTTTGTAACGGCACTGAGTAGGATCCGGGATCCAGGCACCCTAGAGGGCGGGATACCGGACCCGGTACGCCAAAAATGTTTAATTTAAAGTAATACGAAGACCAGAATGCTGTAAATCTTTTATTGCGCAGTGTCTGGGTTATTTCCGAAAAAAACGTAATTATAGAAGAAATTTAAATAAAGAACTAAAATTCATTAACCAACAAATAATGTTAGATAACAATGCAAATCGAAAAAGATATATTTCGCCGCTAAAATAGTTTACAAGTAAAATGTTACTAAAAGTTAAAAATGCATTGGCAGGAGCAAGTAGAAGACGCACTTTTAGACTTGATGTTGTGTATGCTGAGCCAGCAAGCAAAGTGAAACAGTGACTAAATAAAAAAGAGTCAAAATATACAGTGGAAGTTATATTGCGCTATGATGCGCAATGGAAAGAAATTTGCGCACGTTGCTTATAGTTCCTTCTCGGTTTATCGGGATGACTCGTTTAGCAGAAAAATACACGACTGCATTAAAAGTTTTCTTTTAATAAAATCCCTGAATTAATTTAAAATAATCATCACCATTTTCAAAATCTGTGAATGCGTTGGACACATATAAAACAACCTAAAAATATACGATCACTTTTACTCACCAGGTCATTCATAATACTGCTGCTCACACCTAGAATGCTCTCAAATATTCCATTGTAATAAAGTATAATCTATCATTTTCTTCGGTATATTAACAAAAACACTATATACAATAAAATGTAAAAACTATATCTATCAATAAATTAAATGTTATCAAAAATTGTATGTTCTAAAATATCGAAGTCATTTAATCTGGGGAAAAAATGATGAACTTTTTAAACAGTCTAAAAAGTATCCTTTTCAGACTGTCTGATGTAAATATACAAAAAATGTTTCATTTCGAACGGTGACACACATTCGAACGAAAATTGTTTCTCAACGCGTTCCAAATGATATACCATGAAGTAGCGTGAAACATTTGATTATTGTGTTCTAAAAAGAAAATAATGAAATAAAATATTAAAACCTTAATAGAGAAAAAATAAACCGAAAAAGTAGAATTATGTCATATCCATGGCCATCCTTACCTTACAAAATTTTTGTTAATTTTGTTCAAATAAATAATTTTCAATATTCCGATCTTTTCCTTGATCTAAAAAATAATATTTATACGGTACAACTTGTTATATGTTTTCATAACGGTTTTCCAATCATTCTTCTCAGTTTATCTTTCATTCTCAACGGAATATTAATTTTTATTCGCACAATCACACTAGCTAGACTGGGTACGAGTTTGTGTTATTTCCGCAAACTTACTTTCAATGGAATTCAATTACCTACCTTGTTGTACCTTGTTGTAGGCTTTCGAAGAAAGTCTTCAGGATTAGCAGTTGTGTGCCAGTCCTCCATTGGATTGAACATCCAGTTTACACCAATGTGTGCATATGTATAATCGAGTTTGAATCAGCCCGTCTTAACGTGGTGTATCCTACCAGTTGTGGTTCATCTGGTATCTGGAATAGATATTTATCAAGGCTGTTTTTAAAGAGGTCCAGTGTGCAACCAGACATATTACGGATGGATTTGGGGAGAATATTAAAGAGCTTTATTCCATGGATTGGTAAACTGAACTCTGTCACCCTACTGTATGGACCACACGGAAGTTTTGCTTTCCGCCCATGCCGAGGATGATGATAGCTTTGGATTTTCAGATTGACATTTGGTACCAACTGTTCCATGATTTTCCAAATATAAATTATTCGGTACCTTTCCCTTCTACGCTCCAATGAATACAATTTCAGTTCCTTCAATGCTTTCCAATAGTTGTGATTGGTCAAGTTTCGGATTTTTCGTATATTGGACCATTGCAATGCCTCTATCATCTGTATCTCTCCAACTTTATGTGGACTCCATAGAACTGAACAATACTCTAATAGAGGAAGAACCAGAGATTTCCACATGGTCATAAGGTGATCCTTCGTTCTAGTGTAAAAAGTTCTTAAAATCCAAGACATCATGTTTTTACTGTCATTTACTACTTTCAATATGTGGGAATGAAAGGAGCAATTGATGGATAATATGACACCAAGATCTTTCAGTTCCTCACGCTCTGTGATGATGGATCCAGAGGGGGAAAGATACGATGTGCAATTTTTCAGGGTGTCGTTCGTGCCATATCGCATGACCTCAAACTTTAGATCATTAGATCATCATAAATTTTCTGTAGGTCACTTTGCAACTTGCCCATGTCCCTGAGAGAGTCGATGCTCTTGGTAACCCTTGTATCATCAGCAAATGACCGTACAATACTGTCACTGACATTTGAGTCTATATCTCCAAGGAGGATGATGAAGATAAGTGGTCCAAGCACACTACCTTGGGGTACGCCTGAAATAACAGCAACAGGATGTGATTCCATTCCATTGACAATGACTGATTGGGTGCGGTTTATAAGGAAAGCTTCAATAAAGTTAAATAGTTTTCCTTTGATTCCAAGTTTTTCAAGTTTTTTTAAGACAATGGTAAAATCCACTTTGTCGAAGGCTTTCGCAAAGTCAAGGTATACAATGTCACAATTTAGTTTTCCATCAACAAAGTGTATCACATTATCAAAGTGGTCTAAGAGTTGACTAAGACATGACCGACCAGAACGAAAACCATGTTGATTTTCGTTTAGTAGCTTGTTTCTTCAAGGTAGCAGGTGATATGATTTCGGACGACTTTTTCGAAAATTTTAATAATATGAGATGTCAAGGCTACTGGGCGGTAATTGGATGCATCAGATTTCTTTCCCCCTTTGAAATGAGGGGTGATTAGTGAGTGCTTTAAAATTTGGGGAATTTCACCACAGTCCATACATTTTTGCCATAACAGAAGAAGTGGTACAGATAGCGATGTTTTACACTTCTTCAGAAAAATTGCTGGGAAGCCATCTGGCCCTGGTGCAGAGTTGTCGGAGAGTTCATCGATTGCATTGATAATGTCTTTTTGAGAGAAGTGGAGTTCTGGAATTTCTGATGTGTGTTGGGGTAGGTTGATTGTTATGTCTTCTACATGTTTTGGCTCACTGAATACTCTTTGATATTGACAGGAAAGGATTTCAGCCATGTCTGTGCTCTGATGTGTTAATTTGTTGCTGTGATCCATAAGCGGTCCAATTTTTGTTTTTATTTTTGAAATTTTTTTGCAGATGAATAAAAGTATTTAGGATTTTTTTTGATAGCTTCTAAAGCTGTTTTTTCTTTTTGTAGATTTCCATTTAAATAAGATTTTTGTAAATTTTTTTCAATTTCAAGGAGTTCCTTGACTAGTTTTTCCTTTTTTGCAGGTGAAGAGGTATTGTTCAATATTTTGTGGATTCGTCTTCTCCTTCTTGTGAGATTTCGGCGGTATCTTAAATGTTTGTTTGATCTGACAGTTGTTTTCGCAGATTTACTTGGGACTGTTGTTGAAGACATATCGTAACATATAGCATAAAAAATAGATAGTATTTCATTCACATCTTTTTTTCGAAATTCGTTATGCCAATCATATTCGTGAAGATTGTTGTTCAGTTTTTCCCAGTCTATATCTTCTTTAAAATAATTAAGTGACATGAAAGATGTTAGCCGCTCTTCGGGGGGTGTTTGCAAGCTTTGTTTTACCTTGAAGAGAGTTAGTACTTCAACAAAGCTATGATGAGATATACTGAGTAGCGTAGGAATAATTTGATAATCAAAAGACATAATGTTGTTCAAGAATACCAGATCAAGAGTGTTACCATCTTTGTGCGTCGGTTTCGTGATAATTTGATTCAACATCAAGTCACAACAAAATTCGTTGAGATATTTGATCATGATTTTCTCCTCAGTATTGGCCCCTGTTGATGGAGTTCCACTGAGCCAGGCAGTATGGGGTAGATTGAAATCCCCGCCAAAAATTATTTCGGGGACAGTCGCATTCTGAATACCAAGAATGCTAGTTGCCAGTCCATTTAATGCAGCTTTAAAATCAGATGGAGTGGATGGGTGACCATGGGTTTTGTCATCAGGTTGGCGGTATAAAACAGCAAGGGCAAGATTTTCTTCTTTCGAAAATAGACATAACAATTGGATTGCTTCTGAGGAATAGGTAAAAAGCTCCTCACACGAGCCAGCTAGATCATCTCGAACATAGATTGCTACACCACCAGATTGGCGGCCTTTCTTTGCCTTTTTTCGAGCTGAGTCCATTCTGTAAAGGGTATAACCTTCGATGTACAATTCCGCATTTCTGTGATTATTCAACCAGGTTTCTGTCAGGCCTAAAAATAGTGCATTTTTGATTTGAATTTTATCTCTTAAATATGGGATTTTTGAGGGTCTTGTTTGTGGACATAAACCTTGCACATTAAAATAGGTGAATGCATTCAAAACATTTTGCTCTGAGTGATTTGTTGCATTGGTTGTTGGGGTTGATTGTGATAGATTTGATTGAGTCGTTGAGATTGATTTGGTTGGTAGTTTGGTGGTTGATTGTATAATTTGGTTTGCCATGGTTGAGCTGGAAAGGACTCCTGGCTCCAAGGAGGATTTTGGTAGGGTGCTTTTACAGTGAAAATTTGAAATTTTTCTTCTATCTTTTGCATCAATTCCGCCTTCAGAAGGCGGATTGCATCTAAAAAATCTGACGATGTTTTGTTTACACTGTCCATTTTAGTATTTTGATGGTGATTGCTTTGTGATTGATTGATCGGTGATTTAGTGTTTTGATTGTGGTTTGTATTTTTAGGATGCCGTATTGTACCTTTCACATGATAAAAGGAACAGGATTCGTTAAAACATTCGCTTTTCCTCAGAGATTGTATGCACATGTTTGGATGAAAATATTGACAATTGCGACCAAGAGTACATCCTCTTGGGTTTCTAGTCCCATGTTGCATTAACTTTTTGGAAAGTCTAGGATGAAGGAAATTACATGATGCACCTTTCATACCATGTTTACATTTTCCTTTTTTAAAGAAGGAGCAAATTTTGGAAGTCATTTTGGGTTCTCCATTTGTATTATCTTGAGATGAGTTACTTTGTTGTGGTGGGAGTGACCTTGTAATGGTAAGTTCAGTCTCAGTGTTTGATTCAGGATCACTTGTGGAGATTTCAGGGTCCAATAAATTTGTAGCGCATTTATTTGTGGCACTAGATTTTTGGTTACATTTCACTTGAGTTTTAGGTTGTTTGACAACATTTTGAGGAATGGTTGATTTGTCGCAATGGTCACAAATGTAATAAATACCAGGTAGTGAAAAAGGATTATAAAGCTGTTTGAGCGACATTTCATCTATATCCTCTAAAAGATCATCACGGCTAGAATTAACTAATTGAAGCCAACATTGCTTATGAACACCCTGATCACAAACGGCACATTTGAGGATAGGGACTTCGTCAAATGACGTTCGGTATCTATGTTTGCAGAGAGCGCAATCTTCTGGTAAAAGGTTTTGAATTCTGCTAATGATAAGATGAATGAGGTCTGGCTTGGTTACATGGCTACAGTCTGGAATATTGAGAAATATAGCAGTTTCCAATAAAATGGGTTTGTTCGACTTTGAAAATTCTCTACTTAGTTGCTGAAGAGATTTTCTGTATTGATAATTCCTCAAACAAAATTCTACGTCTTGAGAGTTTGTGCGGAGACAGAGTTCAGCCACCAAATCCTCTATTTCATCTTGAGTTATGTTGGTTTCTGGAGTGTTTGCATCAGTTTCTATGGTTGCATTTTCCAACATTTTCAAACAAGCAGGAATTCCACGTACCTGTTCGGCTGCACATAAAAATTATCCAAATTAGTATGTGCAGCCGTCCTTGGTATCCAACTGATAGTATTTCCCTGATCAGTTCCAACTTGCTTGTGCTACTCACTGGATCACTTGCACTGTAGCTTTGACGATGTTGTACTTTCCACTGAAAGATAGAAGGCAGAGCCCCACTGCTGCTCTAAGGCCACTTAAACTCAGGGACCTAGAAATAGTGTGAGTTTTTTTATCTGTCGTTAGATAGATAGACCAGAATGCTGTAAATCTTTTATTGCGCAGTGTCTGGGTTATTTCCGAAAAAACGTAATTATAGAAGAAATTTAAATGAAGAACTAAAATTCATTAACCAACAAATAATGTTAGATAACAATGCAAATCGAAAAAGATATATTTCGCCGCTAAAATAGTTTACAAGTAAAATGTTACTAAAAGTTAAAAATGCATTGGCAGGAGCAAGTAGAAGACGCACTTTTAGACTTGATGTTGTGTATGCTGAGCCAGCAAGCAAAGTGAAACAGTGACTAAATAAAAAAGAGTCAAAATATACAGTGGAAGTTATATTGCGCTATGATGCGCAATGGAAAGAAATTTGCGCACGTTGCTTATAGTTCCTTCTCGGTTGATCGGGATGACTCGTTTAGCAGAAAAATACACGACTGCATTAAAAGTTTTCTTTTAATAAAATCCCTGAATTAATTTAAAATAATCACCACCATTTTCAAAATCTGTGAATGCGTTGGACACATATAAAACAACCTAAAAATATACGGTCACTTTTACTCACCAGGTCATTCATAATACTGCTGCTCACACCTAGAATGCTCTCAAATATTCCATTGTAATAAAGTATAATCTATCATTTTCTTCGGTATATTAACAAAAACACTATATACAATAAAATGTAAAAACTATATCTATCAATAAATTAAATGTTATCAAAAATTGTATGTTCTAAAATATCGAAGTCATTTAATCTGGGGAAAAAATGATGAACTTTTCAAACAGTCTAAAAAGTATCCTTTTCAGACTGTCTGATGTAAATATACAAAAAATGTTTCATTTAGAACGGTGACACACATTCGAACAAAAATTGTTTCTCAACGCGTTCAAATGATATACCATGAAGTAACGTGGAATATTTGATCATTGACTTCTAAAAAGAAAATAATGAAATAAAATATTAAAACCTTAATAGAGAAAAAATAAACCGAAAAAATAGAATTATATTAAATTCATGGCCATCCTTACCTTACAAAAAAATGTGTTGATTGTGTTGAAATAAATTTTGTTCAATCTTCCGATTTTTTCCTTGATCTAAAAAATAATATTTATACGGTATAAGTTGTTATATGTTTTCTTTACGGTTTTCCAATCATTCTTCTCAACTTATGTTTTATTCTCAACGGAATATTAATTTTTATTCTCACAATCACACTAGCTAGACTGGGTACGAGTTTGTGTTATATCCGCAAGCTTACTTTCAATGGAATTCAATTACAATTTATAAAATCAGTTCTAACTTTCTTTTCATGAGCACGAGCCTGAGTACAAAGCAGTGATTATTTTACTATTCAAATTTAAGCATTTCTTTATTTAA
The DNA here is from genome assembly GCA_030067915.1 of Hydractinia echinata. Classification (NCBI taxonomy): domain Eukaryota; kingdom Metazoa; phylum Cnidaria; class Hydrozoa; order Anthoathecata; family Hydractiniidae; genus Hydractinia; species Hydractinia echinata. The sequence goes on from JASGCC010002548.1 coordinate 7,469, forward strand.
TATTTTATAATTATGTTTCATATCTTTTCCATGTTATTTCGTAAAGCAAAAATTTAACATCAAAAGAATAAACAAAATAATTTTCAAAATACACGACAGTCTGAGTACGAGATTGCATTTGTGTTTTACTGTTTAAATTTAATTATATCTTTATTTTATATTTGATAGAGTTTCATATCTTTTCCATGTTATTTCGAAAAACAAAAATTTAACATCAGAAGAATAAACAAAACAATTTTAAAAATACACGGTAGGCTGAGTACGAGATTGCATTTGTTTTCAATTGTTTAAATTTAATTATATCTTTATTTTATATTTTACAGTTATGTTTCATATCTTTTCATGTTATTTCGTAAAGTAAAAATTTAACATCCAAAGAATAAGCATAGAAATTTTTAAAGCAAACGGTAGTCTGAGTACGAAGTTGCGTTTGTTTTTACTGTTGAAATTTAATTATTTCTTTACTTTATATTTTATAATTATGTTTCATATCTTTTCCATGTTATTTCGTAAAGTAAAAATTTAACATCAAAAGAATAACCATAGCAATTTCTAAAGCACACGGTAGTCTGAGTACGAGGTTGCATTTGTGTTTTACTATTTAAATTTAATTATTTCTTTATTTTATATTTTATAATTACCTTCCGTAATTTCTTATATATTTACAGTTTATAATTGTTTAAATATTAATTATTTCTTTACTTTATATTTTATAATTATGTTTCATATCTTTTCCATGTTATTTCGTAAAGTAAAAATTTAACATCAAAAGAATAACCATAGCAATTTCTAAAGCACACGGTAGTCTGAGTACGAGGTTGCATTTGTGTTTTACTATTTAAATTTAATTATTTCTTTATTTTATATTTTATAATTACCTTTCGTAATTTCTTATGTATTTACAGTTTATAATTGTTTAAATATTTTTACTTACCTACCCAATATTACTTTCAATTAATAATTTATTCATTTATAAATATTAAAAACTTACTTTTCGTAATCTTTAATCATCCTTCTTATTTCGTCACGATTTTGTCCATTCAAACTTCCAGCCATATCATACGCAGTTTGTCCATTAACAGCTTTAACCGCCACATCAATATTATTATGACGTAACAAAACATCAACACATGAGATGTTACCACAACCTGCAGCCCAATATAATGGTGTCCAGTTGCTACCACTTCCACGGTTGATGTTTGTTACATCATGACGACATAACGTGTCTAATATTGTGTGACGATTATACAATGCTGCGTAATGATAAGCGTTCCAGTTGTATTTATTCATCGCCCAAACATCACATCCATATTCGATGAAAATGTTCACTATTGATGTATTGTCAGTGTAAATTGCTGTCCACATCAATAGTGTACGTTCATTTCCATCTCGCATATGGACGATATCTGGGCGGATTGAGAGAAGACTTTTTAACTCAATGGTATTATCGTTTCTGATAATTTTCACGATATCTAAAAGTAAAAAATAAATAAAAAGTATATTTGTTGATTCGTAACACGTTTCACGATATTTAAATATACAAAAATAATTATTCAACAAAATATTAATATGTAAATGATATAGCGTAAATATAACCAAATAATATTTGCTTTAAAAAATGAGACATATTGAGATGAAATTGTTTATTGTAAGAAATTAAAGTATTTTGCGAGCTTAAAAAGATTACAAAAAGGATGTTAACATATGAATGTTAACATATTGTACATTTACAAATAAAATACAACTATGAATAAAAAACACTTAAAATTTGGGTGGTGAATACATCAATAAATTACATTAAACGAAAGTGTAGAAACTTTTATTTTTTATATATATTTTGTAAACTGTAGAATACTAACAATTAAAAAATAAATTTCAAACATCTAAAAAGATTTAAAATTAAAGTTTCACAAAAAAACTGTTTATGACGTCATCATGTATAGGATAATCTGCATTAGGAGACAGTTTATGATAAACTTAAAAACACACAAATATATGACGTCAGCGTTTTTTCCAATTGATATAATTGTCAAGAACAAAAAGAATAAATTCAAAAATTTAAAAAATGTTAGCTACCAAACGTAAATTCTTACCGGAGAAAATGTTCGATTAATATAATTTTAATATAATCCCAAAAAAATATGATCATTTAAGAACATTATTTGTTTATAAGAAGTACACTGATTTAATATTTTCTCGTATCTTGATGTGTTGTTGTCGTGCAAGATTTATTGAATGAATAACTGTGTGTTAAGGCTTTATTTTTAAGTCGTTTGCATCGAATTGTTAGGCACACTTCGAAGGTATTCGAAATGAATCGCTACATTATATTTTTTGGGACGTGTGTCGTGAATTATTTTTATCAAGGGTTATAATTAAACTCAAAATAACATTCATATAGTATAAGTAATAACATTCGCAAAAAAATATAATTCGAATTGACTGATGAACATAATTTTTTTTTTAAATAATGACAATTCATTGCTAGACATGTTCTGCTTTTTCGTTTGTTATGTAAACAATATTTTTATCATAACCAAGAAATTTGACTTCAGCCTGAAGTGTTCTTATGTTTTTTTAATATTTTTAGCCTCAATTATTCTTGTTGTTTTTATCCCTATACTTGGAACATTTTTTATTTATTGACAATACATTACAAATATTTACAGTTCAATTAATTTAAATACAAATTTTAAGCGATCTTAATATTGATTGTGCGAAAATTTCTACCTCGAAAGATGTATTATTATTTTCTTGTTTATTTCTTACTTTGTTTTTATTTTTTACCCATTCACCAGCCTTATTATTTTTAAATATGTTCTAAAAAATTAACAATTTTGATATTTTGACGTTTAAAATTGTATTACTTGTTTTAGGGCGGAAGTCCAATTCAATCACATACTTATTCGATTTTCGGAGATATAAAAAAAGCGTTTAATAGAAGGCTTTCAAAGACGAGTTTGTGTGTACTTATTAAATCCGTGTTACGGTTACATAAATCAACCAAAACCCACCAGAACAGAGCACGAACCAATCAAAACTCACGAGGTACTGATCATAACCGACAGAACTTAGAAGAAAACGGCCACAAAGCAACCTTATAAGTATGCCAACTATTTTTGAAAAGTCCTCGTTAAATAGGACTGGCGTTAAAAGGCCGTTTTTCAGAAGAAAATAAAAATAACGGCGTTGCTTTACAAAATAACACGAAATTAAAATCTCACTGGTACTTTTACTTATTATCAACCGCATTATAATTATAAAACTTTTTTGACGTTTTTGAGTCCGTTTTCCCGAAAGTGTTCCTGTTTGATTTGATCAATTTGCAGAAGAACCCCTGCACCCTCTTTTTATATCAGGACGGCGAGACGAATTCGTTTTGCCATCCCTAAGTCAAAAATGATACAAGATGCATTGAGTACTAAGTTGAGCATTAAGACATGTTACAAGTGTGTTGTAGTTTCTATAAAATAGAAAAAACACTTCGTTCTTAGGCCGTTTTGATTTTGTGGTCTTTTTTTTATGGTTTTCAAAACGTTTATATTATCTTAGATCTTTTAAGCAGTTCATTTTTTTCATGTCATTCAATTACAAGACACAAAATATCAGCAACTGTTTGACTGTAAAAAGTTGGATCTAGTAATAAATAAACAAAAGATAACATATTTGCTTTTAGCGTTAGTGAACAAACAAGAAAACCGTATTAAAGGGCGGCATACGGTAAGACTGGCACCCGTGATCCATAGACCCTAAAGGGCTCTTCCCGGGCCGTGGAGAAAATTTGTGATTTTAAAATATTACGAAGACGAGATGAGAGGGATTTTTCACGCAACTTTGTTTTCTGCAATATTTTGTTCATTCCTGAAAAAGTTGAATAGGTACATCACGTTTTGCTGATTTAATTGTCCAAAGACAATAAAGTTTCGCGAAAATGACCAAAAAACGCGAAAAGCGCCAAGGGTTCGGCCCACGAAAATTTCTGCATGCAAATGTTTCTACACTTAAAGTAGTGGACAGGTGTTTACTCACGCAATTAAGATCTTAGTTTTGGAAATGTCCCAGTTGCGAGGTTCTTATCGAATGAATTGTAATAAAAAACCCGTATTACAAAGGAATGAAATGTAAAACTTGTATTTCGCATTTTTTTTAATTTGAACTCTTCCTACGAAGCGATACGTTTCAGATAAATTCTCGTACCTACTTACGACGCTAATTGTTTATCCGGTTATTATCCACTACTGTTCCTCCAAAGACATTCCTAATTATACTTAATCTCAGACTAAAAGAAATTATTGACACAAAACTACGGAAAACGCAATAAATCCTTACCTTCGAAAGCATCTGATGAACTCTTTTTATAACTAAAAACATATATAAAAAAATTCATAAATAAGTAGCATCTTCATGTAATGTTATGAGTATTTTGAGATACAGTAACTCCGAATCCGAATCAATAATGCGCTGTTGCCAAAATAACTTCTCAAGAAGCCGGAATTGGACACATATATATATTTTTTTTAAATTATCGGGAGTATACTGTAATCGTCATTGAAATTTGTTAAAAGTTATTACTCACTGAAAATATTCGACTATTTTATCATCTGAATGATCCAAATTACTAACAGCAGTCACAGAAAATATATAGTTGTTGTAAAGTTTTAAGTTCTTTACAATGCAATGTGATTGACGAGTTCGACATACTTCATACCAGTCACTGTTACTTTCCTTTGCACGTACAATATATGTAAAGCCTTCAGCTTTCCAACCTAACGAACATTCCATTTCGTTCTTGTATGAAGCTTGCAAATTTGTAACTGAATCAGCAACTTGAAGCCTACAAATGAGTGAAACAATTGCTTACATTGTAATTCTTTAACTTATAACAGAACGTTAATATTTCTGAAAAAGATGTCTGGTGTAGAAAGCAATTCAAAGATTGGATTCCCTCGGGCAAATTGTGAAACACAAGATTCGACGAATATAGTCTAAGCCTTTGTCGGTTTTAGATGAAAGAAAGTAATTTAACTAAGTAATAAAACGCATTATGCCCTTAAAATCAATTTTACGTTCACATAAGTTGTTCTTTTAAGATAATTCGAATTTTAGGATTACTCAAGAAGATTGAACTCTTTTGGTTCTGTTGAAATCATCGTGATGCGATCAGTTGCAAACTTATTCATGTTGTATTTCAAATTCTGGCGCGTGTCAGTTTTAGTAAATCTCATTGGTCGAGAATACAATCGATATGTTAATACCTTATGGCTGATATGTGTTTTGTGTATCAGCAAATTAAAATAATGGAAATATGTCAAACGACTGAATCTATTAATGAATTTAAACAATTTAAAGAGAGAAATAATTATAAACTCTTCTACTTTTTTCCAATTTTGTCTCACTCTTGACTCATACCTTTATCATGCAAAATTTTAGTAAATTTTTAAGCTTATACTGCTTTATACAGAAGGTTAGAAAACTGGTTAAATAAGCTGTTTTTCTAAACAACAAAGACAATTAATTGTTGTTATGACAACTCACTCGTTTCCTAGGAGAGAAAAACAACACAACATGCCCAGAGTAGTCTTGTTTTGTCTAAAAATCAGGGTTTTTTAGATGTAAATAACCGGCGTGCTGGAATTAACGTAACGTTTTTTTCTTAAAATCCAGAGAAATCCAGTGAAATCCAGTGAAAAAAATTCAGATTGTCAAGATTTATTTGTAGAGACGTAATAGTCGGACGGGTTACACTACGTTCCGTAAAGTAAAAACTTGTATTGTGGAAGTTAACAGTGGTGAATGTCATATAAAAGTTAGTGGTGGATCATTACATATCCCTAATTATAAATCGTTTGTTATTTACTTATTGGTGAATACTTTTGGTTAATTTGTGGAGAATTTTGTAGAACTACTTTGAAAGTTTAATTTATAAAAGTCGAAACAAACACACTATCTTTCCTACAGTTGCTTTATAAAGAAACCATACTGTAACAAAGATACGTTTTGCTATAGTCACATGTATTTTATCCTTTATCGTTTTACACTTAACGGACGACTGATTTAAAATTCATAACATTTCAGAGACGTTATTGAATGAGTCGAAACCATGCAAGCGCACGAGCATTAAAAGATCATATGTCCAATTAGCTATTATGTAAATTCTACTTGTCAGGAAGTATAGAGCCCTGGACCAGGAACTCACCCTCTGAAGTGTAAAGAGTGCCGCAAAACTGCAAAATCCAACCAGAAACGTATGATATGAAACGTATGATATGAAACAAGTGTCTCAGTGTAGGTCATGTGGAATGTTTAAACAAAGAACACTTGAACGTTAAATCTCGTATTCCTTGTGCTTATACATGCCACACCTGTCTACATATTGAAATAACGTTCTTTAACTCGATGTTACTAAGTAGGCATGTATGTTAGAGAATCCAGAGAGCACACAAACAGAAATGATATAATAGCCCTCGATAATCAGCTAGAACTCTTATTGGTGGAAATTAAAGGTCGAAACAATCAGAGCAATATATTAGTTGGAGTAATACGCCAACCCAAGTTCTTGATCCACGAACAAGAACTATCGTTAAGAAACTTAGATAGTGGCGTTAAGTAAAGTGAGCTACATGTGTCAGGGTCAAATAATTCTCACTGGAGATATAAACATTGACTTATTTAAAAAGGAAAATATAAGTCAACAGTACTTAGATACATTGCACTCTTACGGCTAACATCAACATATAACGAAACCTCCGAGACAAAAATCATGCATTGACCGTATCTGGACAACTAACCTTAGCAAGGTTAAAGTACAAGACGTGCTACCGACAGACGAAGTGAGCGACCACGATGCAGCGTATATCTTGTTCAACGTTAAGACATTTGTTGTAAAAATGTATGCAAAAGACTTCCAAATATTACCATATAATTTCGTCTATGCTTTAGACGATCCAGAAGAAAAACTCTTTATCTTTAACGATTTAACGAAAGACTGTATAAGCAGATATGCTCCACTTATTCGAACCAAATCACTCGAGCCTTAGATGCGTGACCATACTATACAAGAATTTAAACAACAGAGGAACTCTAGTCGAAAAACTGCATTCCAAACGAGCAAAAAAGTTGTTAGATAGTTTGTTAAAATTTGAAATAGACTTGCCTCTGTTATCAAATCTGCAAAAAATCCTGCGATAGAACACTTTGCATCGCCTTTAAAGCATATAATTAACTGTTGTATCGAAAATCAACACTTCCCTAAGCAATGGAAAAGTGGTAGAGTGGTTCCTACACCGAAGGTTTGTCAATCAATGTCTTTCAATGATATCAGACCAACTGCAATTTTTCTTGCTCTTTCAAAATTTTTTTAAAAAATTATTATGCACGCAGTTAGTAGAGTACATTGACAACAATTCGATATATAGTAACACTCAATCCGGTTTTCGGAAAAATCATTCCCTTACCCTTTTATTAAAACTGAAGGATGGCATTGTGAAAGCCATGAACAAAAGTGAAGTTACTTTGGCTATTATGGCAGACTTTTTAAAAGCATTTGACATTATTAACTATGAAACAATAATACGAAAATTTCAACGAATAGGATTATCAAAACCTGCCATATTAATGCTGTTAAATTACCTTTCTGCTCGATAACAGTACATACAACTAAATGATAAAAGATCTAGCATATCTCAAGTAGTTTTCGGAGTGCCCCAAGGCTCTATACTGGCTCCTACGATTCTCAATTTATATATCAATGACTGAATTTACTGTGTTAATACTTCAGCAGTTCTTCAGTATACAGATGACACCACGCTCTACGCGCATTCGATAGTTGATCATATAAATGAATGTATTAACACTGTTAGGAGAGATCTTCAGCACTTGCAGAGTTGGACTTTAGATAACAACTTATGCTTCAATCGATCGAAGACGAAACTAAGTTATTTTCTGGATCCAGATTGTCTAAAATTCACAGCCTAAACAAAATTTACCTGGATTCTTTCACAACTGAGGAATCAAACATTGAACGTGGTACTTCATGAAAAGCACTTGGTGTAACCTTAAATCAACACATGGACTTCAAGGAACATATTGGATTGACAATTAGATCCTGTAATGGAATACTTGCAAAACTCAGAAGGCCGAAAAGATTTACACCATACAACCTTCGTAAACAACTTGCAGAATCTTTAGTACGGAGCAAACTAAAGTATGGTAATGTTCTGTTGGCTAATGTACCAAATTACCAAGTAAAGGGACTTCAAAAAGTTAAAAACTATGCTGGGTCCTTGGTCTTGAATAAATGGTGCAGCACAGCTGACGTCATTCACTTGGGTTGGCTACCAATGCAGCAACGAATCGAGCTGTCATTATTGAAACTTACAAATAAAGGAATCTGCGATAAATCCCTGCCTAGTTATCTCAATGAGCAACGAAGATCATCTCAATCGAGAAACAATGGAGTTACCTTGAAAGGAGACGTCTGCTAAAACTCGTTCAAACAAGTGTCATCTTCGACATTCAACAACTTGCCAAAGAATATACGAGAGGAAGCAATCCTTAATAAGTTTATAATTATAGTGAAGGAATATTTATTGGGATATGCTCTAGCCCGTTTGTCGTAGATCCTACTTTTCTCGTCTTAGCCTCTTTATTAGTATTTTATAACTGTTTGATTATTTACCTGTTTTTTACTTGTCACATGTTTACTTATACTATTTTAAACCTGTTTTTAATTCATATTCTCTCATACTATATACTGACGAATAGCGATGTAATGCCGATGTGCAGGAATATGCTCATTAAAAAAAAGAAGAAAAAAGAAATGCACATCGGAAATGGATATCAAAGGGATGCCGAAACAATAGCAATTTAAATAGCATTTTAATGCGCACTGAGATGAGTTCAATCTCCTTCTCTATTTCTACTTCAATAGATTGCTTAATAGATCTTCGAAATATGCGTTATAAATAATACGATATTTTGATTCTTAGAAAACTCTGTCGCGATTTCATTTGCTTAATCGTTTATAAAGATCGAATAATTTTTATAGCAAAGTTTAAATTTAGGTATTCACAGACAGTGAAAAAATGCAATCAATAATTTTCATTCATTGTTTCATCGTGTTATATGTCATAAATATATAATTTAAAAATGTCGAACATGTTGAAAATGCTTATGTCGAAAATTTGGTGTATGAAAGCTCCTTGGTACATGCAAGCTATGTACCCTGGAGCATTCTGGAGATTTTATTTTGAAATAATTTTTGTTTTAGAATTGTAAAAAAAGATGAAATTGGTGGGATCCAACAGACAGTTTAACTCTTTGCATTTTTCAGAAAAGAAACCTTGTTGTGAAAATCGAATTCGGTGTGTGGAAGAATAAATAACATTAAAGTTATCATATTAACGTTTATAGAAGAAAATCTCATCGTCGTTTAGTTGTCTAAAAACGGAAATAGTAAATTTCCTTAAGTGTCTAAATAGAAATGAGAATAAAAAGAAATTTGTAACCAAAACAGATTGTATACACAATTATAAAAGGTGATTAAAGAATCCTTACTGTTTAAGCGCATTTGCATCCATGTTTATATTTCTTGGTATGTCTTCAAAAGTAACTTCTACGCCTTTTAACACGTCCAGGTACTCCCTATATGTCTTAGATTGGACATTAATCTGCAACTTTTCCTTAACAAGAGAAATCTCTTCATCATCAAGAGAAATACTACTCCATTGATTATATTGAATCAAACCACTATCTCTCACTTCATCCAATATCTCACCTATTGAAGATTCACTTTGCCAATTAATTATGTTTTTAAAACCCCATTTCTTTTTAACAGGATGGTTTATTCCAATTAATAACAGGTCACCCTGGCATCGCGTCATGCATTCAAGCGTTAAATGCTTAAGCTTTGTAGCAGCTGGATCAATAACAACCAAGACTTGATCAGCTTTATTACCACGACTTCCAGCATAATTTGTCAACGTGCATTTATTTTGCGAAGGGAACGCTGCTTCTCCTCTCTCATCTTTATATTGCCAACCTGAATAATCAATATATTCAATGAAATCGATATTCAAAAGTTTGACTACATTTTTCATGACGAAGTAATGAAACTCTGTATTGCACAAAACAAGTCTCCTGGTATTGCTTTGTGAAAACAGAGGTTCCAGTATAATGCACAGTTTTGAAATCAAATCATGCGTTGACAACTGCGTTGAAATAACCTTTTGCTCTTTAAATTTGATATATTCAGGAATATTTCCGGTTATATTGTGACCTACAGAACTGGTTTCAGGATACTCATATTTTGTCAATGTTTTTGTAGACTTATGTACTGCAATCTGTTTGTATTTGCTGCAATGACTTCTATATCAGGTGGTCTTTCCAACAACGGTTTTTTAAGTATGCTGGGACTGTGTGTCGCTGGAGATGTTTTACAGTCGTCAGAATATTCCTTAGTGTTAAGAGAAATGCCTTCTGTTGCTTCTATTAAGGGTGATTCTCTTGGGTATGCGGGGCTTTCTTTTTCATAGAACTTATACTTTGATGTTTTATGGTCGTTACCGTGGGAGATATCTGCAGTTGTTTTTTTTTTAGCAGAAATTGATTTTTTTGGTTGGTGTATAACGGTTTCCTCTTCACATATTTTTCTTTCGATAGCTTTGCTTAATTTAAAAATATTTTCTGTTGTTCTCATACATTTATTAAGTTTATACATTTTCATACCGGTTGCCGCAAATTGGTAGTTTTCGTGTGGTTTTTTAGTTCCTTTCGAAACGTATGTTCGTTTTTTTCTCAATGAATGAGGTAATATAGTGACATGTGATTCTTCTAACTCTTTTCTTTGTAGTGTTTCTTTGAGTTCTATTGCAGATTCCAGATTAAGCTGTTCGCCGTCAAACTCATCAACGTGTAGATGAAGCACTGTTACAGGATACTTTTCAACTAGATTTGTGATAAGAAGGGATAATGGAGGTATAATTGTAAGATTTAAATGGTTACACATATCAACAATGTTAAAAATGTGAATCTTTACGAAATGATTTGTTTGAATAGTGTCAACAAACTTTCTAACATCGTGTACGAGCATGCTACTAAAATCCCAGCAAATGTAAAATATTACAGTTCCTTTATCAGCAGACTCAGCAAGATCTTTAATCTGATAAAGTACTAATAACGATTTTCCAGTTCCAAAACTACCAAATATTATTTTCTTCTTTTCTCCACTGTATAATATTTTAAGTTGATCACAATTCAGCATCAGTGATTGAATCTGTTCAGCTGGTTGAGATGTTATTGCTGGAACATAACTTCTGATTGACTTTCTTGTAGCAAGAAAACCAAATATATTGCTCAAAATTTTCGTAAAGGTAGGGTAGATTTTACTACCACCTTCTTCGCAACGAAGTGTTTTTAAAATGTTGTTAAACCAATCTTTTAATGATTTTACATTTGATACATCATATTTGTGCAGGATATGACATTTTCCACATGGTAAAGAATTTCCACCATCGTCCAGATTTGGTGCTGCAATAATGTTAAAAAAAAATTTCTTCTGATCTTTTAGCAAGCTTTTGTTTAGAAAAAGCAAGGATTTGATATCATTTTCACCAACCGTAATCTCGTCTTCTAAATCATATATGTTTTTAGATCATGTGTATCTGACGTTAAAGAAAATAATGGGATTTGGAAAAATAATTAGTATCCTATTCTGATAATTTCCAGGATTGTTAATAGAAGGGTATTTTAGGAAAGTTAAATGTTCCTCCGTATTATAACTTGTAATGACACCAACATTTCCTTTTTCCATTAAAGCGTTTTTGAGTAGGTAAGCCAACTCAGATATATTGTTTCCCTTTCTGAATGGTGGAAATTGTATGGCTTCTATTATGTGTTTAGCATCTTGTAAAGAAAAATACGTGCGGAGATATTCCCAACATAACGCATACCATTCGTCGCGTGAAAGTGTCGTTCTGTGATTTCCTCCATTAGAGATATATTCTACTATAGCTTTGGTCTCTTCAACATTTTTTATCTTTCGGAAGAATTCCAAAATATCAGTATACCCATGCGTTATAATCTGAATGTTTTCAATTTGACAAGCATGTAGATGAGGAGTATCTATATATAAAAAGTAATTATTAGCCAATAAATGCAATTTATATTCCCATTGAACATTTTAAATTGTTTAAATATACAATAACGCTCTGTGTATAAAGTCAAAGTCGTTCTAAAAACCACAGCACAAAAATATTATCGTCAAAGCACTGTTTAATATCAAATAATTAAAAAAAGTCTACACAAAGTCTGCTAACTAAACTTGAAAAGAGTGCATAAAAAGAAGCAATGTAAAAGAAATGTAATATATCAAGTATAGTCAAGAAATTCTTCGGAAAGTTGTTTATATGAAAGTGTTCGAGACACATATTTATTTTTATTATTCTTGATATATTATAACCGTTTGAGATGCTAAAAGGGTGGTCGAAGGTCAAAGAGGCTTGAAATTTTTCATGATAGTTGGAATGCAAGATACCACGTGTTACAGTATTTGATGTTGTTTTAAATGCGCAAAAACTTTATGGTCCTTTTATTAGAAACTTGTGGATCAATAATCAGTTCGATAAACAGGTTGACATATACCCTTAACTTTTTTATATTCGTAGTCCTCTCCCCCTTCCTTTGCGCAATCCCTAACTGTTAATTACAATTTTCAACTCATTCTCCCTCGCGCCCTGCGTACTTGGTACTCTAAAGTGCTTCGCCGCTCCTCTAATTTCTAGTGTTGATATAGTCAATTTAGACAACTGGTTGACAACTGACACATGAAGAAGGCTTTGACTCTGGCCAGTCACGTGTCAAAAAGGTAAAAGCAAATATTTTCTTAAAATATGCCTAGTCTTTCGGGTTTTACGCTATTTATTCCAGAAAAAGAGTGATAAGGTGGTTTTGTACTATTAATTCCGGGGGAAAATGTAAGTCGGGAGAGAAAAGACATTTCGCCTTTCTTTTAAGTGTATATTTAATAACTCTTTTTTTTCTTTGCTGCACGATTATAATACTATCTAAAAAACACCTTCATGCAAAATTATTAGGTCCCATACCTTTTTAATCAAAAATGGGAAAATCGGGTATTTTTTGTGTTTTTTTTCCAAATTATGTAAAACCTGTAAAAAATGTTAATTTTTTTTTCTCTTGAGAAAACATTAACGAAGATGTTAATATTCATTTGATAAATTGAATTTGAAAGAGATGATGACATTTCTGACAAATTTTATGGTTCTTACGACTTCACAGAAAAAGTGCTTACATAACTTTATTGCTGCCATTTTGTTATTTTCATGATATCATATCACTGTGCCTAGTTTGATTCAATTTAAAAAAGCCTATAAAAAGTTATGTAAGGAGTGCGGGCTGAATTCACCGTCAGTCATGAAAAACGCCGAACACTAAATGCTTCTATGTTCAGTGATTATTTTCATTTTGCGAAAATTGCAAACAAACAACTTGTTCTTTGGTTTTTAAAAATCAGCAAAAGCTAGGATGTGGTAATAAATATACATCAGTGTGAAAAATCAACATTTTTGTGAAGTTAAAAAAAAGCATGCACTCGGTTCATTGTAAAAAGAATAAATTATATATTATACCTTCTATTGGTATAGATATGTTTACCAGACGATCATCAACTGATGATATTTCTAACTTGTCCGGAACGAAGTAGTTGTTTTTAAGAACTTTAATCAGCATTTTGTCACCACATACTTCTTCTTTATATTCACTCTGTTTTTCTAACTTCCTAACTTTATTTTCTGAGTGACTTTCAATGATTATGTTTGATATAGGCGAAGAGAGTGTGACAATAATGTTTTCATAAATGTCCTTGTGAGTGCGGTAGCTAAGAATAAAGAGTGAAACACCTCAAACAGCGTATCCAACAACGTTTTTATTACTCAATCATGCACTACAACCATACACTGCAGTCATACACTACAACAACATAAACTTCTCGTATTGTATTTAGTCACACCCATTTGGTGCAATCCCTTATTGAGCCATTAATTTTATCCTTTTCTCTTTTGGGATTAGAATTGGGAGTATGACAAATTTCATATCGCTAAATACTTTTAGATATCTTCGGAGAGTAATTGTGTGAATTAGGCACATGAAGAGAAATTGGATTGGTGGCTCAAAAGTCAGCCTGGTTCTTCTAGGTTCCTCCACATGGGCAAATGAATGTGTTTAAGTTTTTAAAAGTTTGCTTAGCCTTAGAAGTTTGCTGTCTAGGAGAATCTAACTGAGATTGTTATTTCACTGTAAAGTATGATATTCGTATAATTTAAATTATTGATACAATTTTCCGGTTTCCCTTCAACATAGATGTAATTTTGGATACCTCTGTATTTAGTATGTGCTCTTGTAAAATTGTATAATGCAAAATTAAAGTAAACAAGATAGACATCAAATATATAAATAAATAAAATACATACCTAGGTTTACGTTTGTAGGCAGTAAAACCTAAAATACGTTAAAAAACATAATTTACAATGCGCAGTAAGTAATTACTATTCCCGTCCCTAACAAAAAGCCTGGGAAGCAAAATTGGATAATTAGCAAGACAGTTACAACCCAATGGAATCAAGCTTTAATCAATTCAAGGAACAAGATTAGGTTTTTAGGAATTGGTGCAATTTGCCAGCCCAATAGACAAAAAAATTATAAAATTTGGAACAGTAAATAACCAAAGTGCAAGTAGTAATTCAGAATCAAAAAATAAATGCTGGCTTTTTTTTGTTTGTTTTAATGTTTCTTTTTCTTCAGACGGAAAAAGTAAATAAGATGGGTGTTTCAAATGAGTTTACTTATCTCAAATACTCTCCTCATTATTAAAGTTTATTGAAAAAAATTAACCACCGGGACAACAGATTTAATTAATTTTAGAACCACACTTATATTTTAGAAATAAACATGGCAAGATATATATTTTTGTGTCTGTATTCATTATGCGTCAATTTGATACAGTTGGTATAATTACTCACCATCACACTCACTTTCTTTACCTGAAAAACAAAATAATGTCCTACCGCCACAACTGTTAAAATTTGCATTGTAATTAGTTAGTTAATTTTGTTCATTTGTTACATCTAAACCGTCCATGCATTTTGTTATTATTTTTCAACAAAAAACAAGATTTTGAAACATAAAATAAGTTACATTTTCAAAACCAAATTTTTCCTGTGTGTATCAAAGTGTAGATTTATTGAAATTGATGAAGGTTTATATAAGAAAGCTTTGTAGATGTATTAAGAAATGTACCCAAATCAAATTGAGAGCTTCATACCTTCTATCTCGTGAACTAATTTCTCACAAGATAAAAACAATAGGATTGATTTTAAATGATTCCAAGTGCGACTTTTATCCTCTGTTTCGTCATCCCACCTTCTCAGAACATTGTACAGGACATTTTTATTTTTGGTGGGATCTTTTTTTATTTTAAAAATTTCATTGTAAGGTAAAAGAAAATGGGCGATGTAATTTGTGTTCATCACAGCATCGTCCGCAATTTTATAATATAATTTTTTGCGATCTGCCATTTCAAATGGAACTGCAGAAGAACTGGATCCAACTAAAAAATAAGAATAGTTATAAGTTTTTAGAACAAATTTAGCGGAAAAAACTTTCGCCAATCGAAGAAAAAGGTTACTTTCGCGTGAAATAAATATTCTTTTGCGAATGAGCGAAAACTATATATAATATCCATCCATGTGTCTTTTATTTTTTTCACAACAACGAATTTCAGCAAGGGTCTTAAATTTGATCAAATAAAAGAGATTTTTTCGCCTGAAAAATCTTTTGCGGTTTTTAAATTGGCTATGAATTCGCGTGAAATGACTTTTGCGTTTTGCGGTTTTGAAATTTCCAAATGTAAAAACTTGAAAGTTTCTGCTCTTAAAGTATTAGGCACCCTTTACATGGAACCCGACATGAGATTTCAAACCAGTATGAACTATTGTTTTGTAATTTGTTTACATGGAGTTTTTCATATCGGGTTTGTGTAAACTGCACATGCGCCATTACTTTGTACCCATGCACAATAACTTTTTAAACATGCATAATAGCTTTGTACACATGCCCAATATCTTTTTAAACATGCGTGATAGCTTTGTGCACATGCGCAATAACTTTTTAAACATGCGTAATAGCTTTGTACACATGCGCAATAACCTTTTAAACATGCGTGATAGCTTTGTTCACATGCGTAATAATTTCATTTCAGGTAAACGGTGTTTACATAAATCTTTTGAAGGCGAAATAAAATCAACATTGAAATAAGTTTTATTTCGCCCGAAATCATGTAAACAAGACTTGACAAGAGGCCAAAATAAAATTTCACAACCGAAATGAAAATTGATGTAAAGGCTGCCTAAGACGATGTGCGACAGATAAGATAATGAAACAATTCCCATTTCTAAAAGGATGATTTGTCAAGTCCCCACAATTTATTTGAAATTCACAAGAACATTCTTTCAAACAACTGTTAACCTTTAGTACAATATGATTGAGATGCTTATCAGTGTTCCTGCTGAACAACCAAGATGATACACATTCTAACACAGGATGATCATACTGTAGCGAAGATGCAAATATGTCGTCAACTGTAAAATCATCTCCATCGTATAACAAGGAACAAAATCTTTTCCCTTCTTCGCTTTCCTCTGTGAAATGCCTTGATAACTTATAAGCCAGAAACAGCTGTTCTAAATTGACATATTTGTTACATAGGTGTGTAAATAGCAGCAACAGGTTGGTTTTAACTACAAGCAAACTTTTGCGCCTGATTTGATAATTTATGCATTTATAGTTTCACAAAAGAAATATATGGCTTCTTTGGTATAAATTTATAAAAAACAAAAACTCAAATGCTAGTGTAAACGATAGTGAGATTATGGGATTACGTTACTGACAAATCTAAGGTAAAACAACGTATCGTTTAAGAGTCTTCCAAATTATCAACGAACATTTCATTTGCTGGGAATGTTTTCTTCTTTTCAGAGTGGAATTAGAAAAAACCCATGAAAACGAAAAGCAACGGATACATTAATATTCCTGATAATGAATAATAATTGTTTGAATACCTACATGATTAAACAGGATGAAAAATTAAAGGCAAACAACTAATAAAATCTCTGATATTAATACATCAGTTCTATATGTGTGTCTGTAACAAGCAAAGGAGATGATATTTTCTACAATTTTTTAAAACAGCGTCTATCAAATATCCCTAAATATTGTATTTTGTATCTTTTAAAAGTGATTGTTTACATTTTCAATTGACAAGAACAAGTTATGTGATGAGGAAGGCACTTTCATCAGCTGAAAAACTTTTTTTCTATTTGTTAAATGTTTTTGTACATATGAAATTGACGGGCAATGAAGCATTTATAAATTTTTTTTTGTTATGTTTAAAACTTTTTTGTTAGTTTCCCTAAGGAAATAATCGGTCTTCGTTTAATTCAAAATATTTATTCCTTTGCACGTGAAAGAGATTAATGTCTATTTTCATTAGTGCTTTTTGATTGAAGCTAACAAATTTATTTCTAATAAAAAGGCTGCTAATTTACGAAATTTCTTGAATGCTACTTACATTTTGTCAGGTTTATTATTACAGACAAATAAATAATTGTGATTAATGTAATTCCGTCTGTCTGTGGCAGGCAAAGTAGACGCCTTATTTTTCTTTAAGAAATAACTACAGTACATGTCCTATTTACAATACGATCATTTGGTTTTTGTATGGACGTTTTAAAAACATAGTCGCAATAAAATATTTTCATTGTTTTCGTAAAACCGTTGGTTTAATTTAAAAACCTAACTACACGAATTCATGCGTAATTAACATTTACTAATCACCCAAGCACTTGAAACAAACTTTTGCCAATTTCATTTGGGATTATTGTTTATAATTATCAAATCCATTTATAATGGAAAAAAGCGTTTTTATTTCTACGCAACTCTTACATTAATTTATTGAATGAAAGTTATTGAATGCTTTGTCTATTGCTTTGTCTATTGCATTAGCGCTTTTTGGTTGAAGTAACATTCATTGCTAATAAAAAACTGATAATTTACGAAATTTCTTGAAGGCTACTTACATTTTGTCAGGTTTATTATTGCAGACAAATAAATAATTGTGATTAATGTAATTCCGTCTGTCTGTGGCAGGCAAGGTAGACGCATTCTTTTCCTTATGAAGTAACTACAGTAACATGTCCATTTACCAAACGATCATTTGGTGTTTGTATGTATGTCTTTAAAAATATAGTCGCGATAAAATATTTTCATTTTTTTTGTAAAACCGTTGGTTTGATTTAAAAACCTAACTACACGAATTCATGCGTTATTAACATCTATTACTCACTCACGCTCATGAAACAAACTGTTGCCACTTTCATTTGTGATTATTGATTATAATTATCAAATCCATTTATAATGGAAAAACGCGTTTTTATTTCTACGCAACTGTTAACTTAATTTTAGAGAATGTTATTGAATGTTTTAATAGTCACAGTTTAATGGATGTTTTTACTGGTCATACTGGTAATAAATTATCAGAAATAACCTTACCATAATCCATGAAACAATCGGCAATCACGTCTGCTTGAGCAAGATAAAAAGTTTCCTGAAGTGATGAATTTTGAATGCAATCATATTTCTATGAATAAGGTAGAACACATATTTGTCATACAAAAACAATGGACAACATATGAAAATATAGAACATGTATTAAATCAAAACTTTAAATTGCTAAAAATTACTGCGACTTTGATTTAAAGAGCGTATACCATTTGTATTCTCTTACCTGTCCAATAATTAAGGGAATTTTTAGTACCAAAGTACGGCTAGCTATATAACTAACTTTTATGAATGGTCAGATATTTTTATCCCACTCAAGCTTTAACGTTTATTTTCCGGATTGTTTTTCAAAATTAAAAAATTAAAAATTCTTATGTTGCCCACATCAGTTAAGTTCTGAACAATCATCTAGCTATGTAAAAGTTCTTTTAAAACAACAATTCCCTATCACTGTCTCTGTGTCTCCCTTATTTTTTCTGCTACAAAAAATCGCCACAAAATCTCAACACCATCTTATTTTTAAAAAGATAACATCGTTTTCATTTACGGCATAGTTGATAGACAGAAACCCTGGTTTAGAAACTTTCGAGTTTCTCATTCATATCTTATTCAGAACGTTATTCTATTGTTCTTTTTCCTGACCATGCACAACTCAATTTCACATTGCGCATATTAAGCAAAGTTTCATAAGAAGTTTAGAATAGTAATCAGTAAAGTAATTATTTTTATGATATAAAAGTATTTTTGAACAAATAAAATGTTTTCGTATAATGAAGAGAGTCATGTCTTATAATTTTACAAAAAAATTAAAACGTAAGTCCAGCTATTCTCGCATAATCACAAAAAATGTTAAGGGAAAAATGTTTTCGATTTTTCTCGACTGTTCATATACATAATTTAATAACGTGAATAAATTCATTTTTGTGTCTATGAAACAAGATTATCATGCTTAAGTAAGTGCGGAAATAATAATACTATAACCTGTTCCCACATGCAGCTACTGCATTTCGAAATCGCGATGTGTTATAAATCAGTGTGTCAGAACAAAAATTTGTTATCAACATTTGCCATAAGGTAATAGTAAAAACAAATAAAAAGTAAATATAAACCGAAAAGCTTCTGGTAATTTTAACTTCTGTTTTTATTTGTTTTTACTAGAACAAAAATTGATTTTCAAGTATCGACATGCGATAAAATGCCGGGAGATAATTGTTCTATTAGTAAGTGGCTGAATGTGATAACAAAAAGTAGGGAGCTCAATGAGAATTTTAAGCTGTAGATAAAAAAACGATGAGTTTACACCTGCGAAAGACATTTTCATGCGGAAGATATAATTACATGTAAGTAGCGTACCTTAAAAAATTACAAAACATTATATCGTGCGGTCCGAAATATAGACTGTTTTTATAAGAATAATTGTAGACTCAGAATCATACAAATTCTAAGATTATTTACTCAGACTTAATAGTCTCAGGATAGAGGCTGTCTAAAATCTTCTTGCAGGAATCAGCTACAATACAAGAAAATCTCTGAACAGTTATGATTGACAAATCGACTTCTTCATTATTTACTGCTGTAGTTGATGTATGCTTTATTTTATGGAGTTTCAACCCACGCACCTTTACTCTTGCAACGTTTTTCACAAATTTCGCATATAAGCGAACCTGATTCAATCTATAAATGAATAAGAAATTAACTGGATCTTTTTAAAAACTACAGTTTTATTACAAAAGTCAGATAAAGTTAGCTAGCTAGCTTGCTAAGCGTGAGCGTGAATTTATGATAATGCATTTTCTTAAAAT
>JASGCC010002549.1:0-27897 GCA_030067915.1 Hydractinia echinata
TCCCATGCTATAACACCGTCAACTACGTGTACAGGCCTCTAAAGGCTGTAATATGGCCTTTTGCCGCCTAATAAAGGCCTTACACGTAAATCACGTGGTTCCACGTGTCTGCGCAGGTTACCATTGGTCTAATCCTTCCACTCTCAATGGACTACGACGTCCAAGTCGTTTTCCATTGCGCCATGGCTTTATAACACCGTCAACTACGTGTACAGGCCTCTAAAGGCTGTAATATGGCCTTTTGCCGCCTAATAAAGGCCTTACACGTAAATCACGTGGTTCCACGTGTCTGCGCAGGTTACCATTGGTCTAATCCTTCCACTCTCAATGGACTACGACGTCCCAAGTCGTTTTCCATTGCGCCATGGCTTTATAACACCGTCAACTACGTGTACAGGCCTCTAAAGGCTGTAATATGGCCTTTTGCCTAATAAAGGCCTTACACGTAAATCACGTGGTTCCACTGCCTGCGCAGGTTACCATGGTCTAGTCCTTCCACTCTCAATGGACTACGACGTCCCAAGTCGTTTTCCATTGCGCCATGGCTTTATAACACCGTCAACTACGTGTACAGGCCTCTAAAGGCTGTAATATGGCCTTTTGCCGCCTAATAAAGGCCTTACACGTAAATCACGTGGTTCCACGTGTCTGCGCAGGTTACCATTGGTCTAATCCTTCCACTCTCAATGGACTACGACGTCCCAAGTCGTTTTCCATTGCGCCATGGCTTATAACACCGTCAACTACGTGTACAGGCCTCTAAAGGCTGTAATATGGCCTTTTGCCACCTAATAAAGGCCTTACACGTAAATCACGTGGTTCCACGCGTCTGCGCAGGTTACCATTGGTCTAATCCTTCCACTCTCAATGGACTACGACGTCCCAAGTCGTTTTCCATTGCGCCATGGCTTTATAACACCGTCAACTACGTGTACAGGCCTCTAAAGGCTGTAATATGGCCTTTTGCCGCCTAATAAAGGCCTTACACGTAAATCACGTGGTTCCACGTGTCTGCGCAGGTTACCATTGGTCTAATCCTTCCACTCTCAATGGACTACGACGTCCCAAGTCGTTTTCCATTGCGCCATGGCTTTATAACACCGTCAACTACGTGTACAGGCCTCTAAAGGCTGTAATATGGCCTTTTGCCCCTAATAAAGGCCTTACACGTAAATCACGTGGTTCCACTGTCTGCGCAGGTTACCATTGGTCTATCCTTCCACTCTCAATGGACTACGACGTCCCAAGTCGTTTTCCATTGCGCCATGGCTTTATAACACCGTCAACTACGTGTACAGGCCTCTAAAGGCTGTAATATGGCCTTTTGCCGCCTAATAAAGGCCTTACACGTAAATCACGTGGTTCCACTGCCTGCGCAGGTTACCATTGGTCTATCCTTCCACTCTCAATGGACTACGACGTCCCAAGTCGTTTTCCATTGCGCCATGGCTTTATAACACCGTCAACTACGTGTACAGGCCTCTAAAGGCTGTAATATGGCCTTTTGCCGCCTAATAAAGGCCTTACACGTAAATCACGTGGTTCCACGTGCCTGCGCAGGTTACCATGGTCTAGTCCTTCCACTCTCAATGGACTACGACGTCCAAGTCGTTTTCCATTGCGCCATGGCTTTATAACACCGTCAACTACGTGTACAGGCCTCTAAAGGCTGTAATATGGCCTTTTGCCACCTAATAAAGGCCTTACACGTAAATCACGTGGTTCCACGTGTCTGCGCAGGTTACCATTGGTCTAATCCTTCCACTCTCAATGGACTACGACGTCCCAAGTCGTTTTCCATTGCGCCATGGCTTATAACACCGTCAACTACGTGTACAGGCCTCTAAAGGCTGTAATATGGCCTTTTGCCGCCTAATAAAGGCCTTACACGTAAATCACGTGGTTCCACCTGCCTTATAACACGGTCAACTACGTGTACAGGCCTCTAAAGGCTGTAATATGGCCTTTTGCCGCCTAATAAAGGCCTTACACGTAAATCACGTGGTTCCACGTGTCTGCGCAGGTTACCATTGGTCTAATCCTTCCACTCTCAATGGACTACGACGTCCCAAGTCGTTTTCCATTGCGCCATGGCTTTATAACACCGTCAACTACGTGTACAGGCCTCTAAAGGCTGTAATATGGCCTTTTGCCGCCTAATAAAGGCCTTACACGTAAATCACGTGGTTCCACTGCCTGCGCAGGTTACCATGGTCTAATCCTTCCACTCTCAATGGACTACGACGTCCCAAGTCGTTTTCCATTGCGCCATGGCTTTATAACACCGTCAACTACGTGTACAGGCCTCTAAAGGCTGTAATATGGCCTTTTGCGCCTAATAAAGGCCTTACACGTAAATCACGTGGTTCCACTGCTGCGCAGGTTACCATGGTCTATCCTTCCACTCTCAATGGACTACGACGTCCCAAGTCGTTTTCCATTGCGCCATGGCTTTATAACACCGTCAACTACGTGTACAGGCCTCTAAAGGCTGTAATATGGCCTTTTGCCGCCTAATAAAGGCCTTACACGTAAATCACGTGGTTCCACGTGTCTGCGCAGGTTACCATTGGTCTAATCCTTCCACTCTCAATGGACTACGACGTCCCAAGTCGTTTTCCATTGCGCCATGGCTTTATAACACCGTCAACTACGTGTACAGGCCTCTAAAGGCTGTAATATGGCCTTTTGCCACCTAATAAAGGCCTTACACGTAAATCACGTGGTTCCACGTCTGCGCAGGTTACCATTGGTCTAATCCTTCCACTCTCAATGGACTACGACGTCCCAAGTCGTTTTCCATTGCGCCATGGCTTTATAACACCGTCAACTACGTGTACAGGCCTCTAAAGGCTGTAATATGGCCTTTTGCCGCCTAATAAAGGCCTTACACGTAAATCACGTGGTTCCACGTGCCTGCGCAGGTTACCATGGTCTAGTCCTTCCACTCTCAATGGACTACGACGTCCCAAGTCGTTTTCCATTGCGCCATGGCTTTATAACACCGTCAACTACGTGTACAGGCCTCTAAAGGCTGTAATATGGCCTTTTGCCACCTAATAAAGGCCTTACACGTAAATCACGTGGTTCCACGTGTCTGCGCAGGTTACCATTGGTCTAATCCTTCCACTCTCAATGGACTACGACGTCCCAAGTCGTTTTCCATTGCGCCATGGCTTTATAACACCGTCAACTACGTGTACAGGCCTCTAAAGGCTGTAATATGGCCTTTTGCCGCCTAATAAAGGCCTTACACGTAAATCACGTGGTTCCACTGCCTGCGCAGGTTACCATCGGTCTAGTCCTTCCACTCTCAATGGACTACGACGTCCCAAGTCGTTTTCCATTGCGCCATGGCTTTATAACACCGTCAACTACGTGTACAGGCCTCTAAAGGCTGTAATATGGCCTTTTGCCGCCTAATAAAGGCCTTACACGTAAATCACGTGGTTCCACTGCCTGCGCAGGTTACCATCGGTCTAGTCCTTCCACTCTCAATGGACTACGACGTCCCAAGTCGTTTTCCATTGCGCCATGGCTTTATAACACCGTCAACTACGTGTACAGGCCTCTAAAGGCTGTAATATGGCCTTTTGCCACCTAATAAAGGCCTTACACGTAAATCACGTGGTTCCACGTGTCTGCGCAGGTTACCATTGGTCTATCCTTCCACTCTCAATGGACTACGACGTCCCAAGTCGTTTTCCATTGCGCCATGGCTTTATAACACCGTCAACTACGTGTACAGGCCTCTAAAGGCTGTAATATGGCCTTTTGCCGCCTAATAAAGGCCTTACACGTAAATCACGTGGTTCCACCTGCCTTTCATAACACGGTCAACTACGTGTACAGGCCTCTAAAGGCTGTAATATGGCCTTTTGCCGCCTAATAAAGGCCTTACACGTAAATCACGTGGTTCCACGTGTCTGCGCAGGTTACCATTGGTCTAATCCTTCCACTCTCAATGGACTACGACGTCCCAAGTCGTTTTCCATTGCGCCATGGCTTTATAACACCGTCAACTACGTGTACAGGCCTCTAAAGGCTGTAATATGGCCTTTTGCCGCCTAATAAAGGCCTTACACGTAAATCACGTGGTTCCACTGCCTGCGCAGGTTACCATCGGTCTATCCTTCCACTCTCAATGGACTACGACGTCCCAAGTCGTTTTCCATTGCGCCATGGCTTTATAACACCGTCAACTACGTGTACAGGCCTCTAAAGGCTGTAATATGGCCTTTTGCCGCCTAATAAAGGCCTTACACGTAAATCACGTGGTTCCACTGCCTGCGCAGGTTACCATTGGTCTATCCTTCCACTCTCAATGGACTACGACGTCCCAAGTCGTTTTCCATTGCGCCATGGCTTTATAACACCGTCAACTACGTGTACAGGCCTCTAAAGGCTGTAATATGGCCTTTTGCCGCCTAATAAAGGCCTTACACGTAAATCACGTGGTTCCACTGCCTGCGCAGGTTACCATCGGTCTATCCTTCCACTCTCAATGGACTACGACGTCCCAAGTCGTTTTCCATTGCGCCATGGCTTATAACACCGTCAACTACGTGTACAGGCCTCTAAAGGCTGTAATATGGCCTTTTGCCGCCTAATAAAGGCCTTACACGTAAATCACGTGGTTCCACCTGCCTTATAACACGGTCAACTACGTGTACAGGCCTCTAAAGGCTGTAATATGGCCTTTTGCCGCCTAATAAAGGCCTTACACGTAAATCACGTGGTTCCACGTGTCTGCGCAGGTTACCATTGGTCTAATCCTTCCACTCTCAATGGACTACGACGTCCCAAGTCGTTTTCCATTGCGCCATGGCTTTATAACACCGTCAACTACGTGTACAGGCCTCTAAAGGCTGTAATATGGCCTTTTGCCGCCTAATAAAGGCCTTACACGTAAATCACGTGGTTCCACTGCCTGCGCAGGTTACCATGGTCTATCCTTCCACTCTCAATGGACTACGACGTCCCAAGTCGTTTTCCATTGCGCCATGGCTTTATAACACCGTCAACTACGTGTACAGGCCTCTAAAGGCTGTAATATGGCCTTTTGCCGCCTAATAAAGGCCTTACACGTAAATCACGTGGTTCCACGTCTGCGCAGGTTACCATTGGTCTAATCCTTCCACTCTCAATGGACTACGACGTCCCAAGTCGTTTTCCATTGCGCCATGGCTTTATAACACCGTCAACTACGTGTACAGGCCTCTAAAGGCTGTAATATGGCCTTTTGCCGCCTAATAAAGGCCTTACACGTAAATCACGTGGTTCCACTGCCTGCGCAGGTTACCATCGGTCTATCCTTCCACTCTCAATGGACTACGACGTCCCAAGTCGTTTTCCATTGCGCCATGGCTTTATAACACCGTCAACTACGTGTACAGGCCTCTAAAGGCTGTAATATGGCCTTTTGCCGCCTAATAAAGGCCTTACACGTAAATCACGTGGTTCCACTGCCTGCGCAGGTTACCATGGTCTATCCTTCCACTCTCAATGGACTACGACGTCCCAAGTCGTTTTCCATTGCGCCATGGCTTTATAACACCGTCAACTACGTGTACAGGCCTCTAAAGGCTGTAATATGGCCTTTTGCCGCCTAATAAAGGCCTTACACGTAAATCACGTGGTTCCACCTGCCTGCGCAGGTTACCATCGGTCTAGTCCTTCCACTCTCAATGGACTACGACGTCCCAAGTCGTTTTCCATTGCGCCATGGCTTTATAACACCGTCAACTACGTGTACAGGCCTCTAAAGGCTGTAATATGGCCTTTTGCCGCCTAATAAAGGCCTTACACGTAAATCACGTGGTTCCACGTGTCTGCGCAGGTTACCATTGGTCTAATCCTTCCACTCTCAATGGACTACGACGTCCCAAGTCGTTTTCCATTGCGCCATGGCTTTATAACACCGTCAACTACGTGTACAGGCCTCTAAAGGCTGTAATATGGCCTTTTGCCGCCTAATAAAGGCCTTACACGTAAATCACGTGGTTCCACTGCCTGCGCAGGTTACCATGGTCTATCCTTCCACTCTCAATGGACTACGACGTCCCAAGTCGTTTTCCATTGCGCCATGGCTTTATAACACCGTCAACTACGTGTACAGGCCTCTAAAGGCTGTAATATGGCCTTTTGCCACCTAATAAAGGCCTTACACGTAAATCACGTGGTTCCACGTGTCTGCGCAGGTTACCATTGGTCTAATCCTTCCACTCTCAATGGACTACGACGTCCCAAGTCGTTTTCCATTGCGCCATGGCTTATAACACCGTCAACTACGTGTACAGGCCTCTAAAGGCTGTAATATGGCCTTTTGCCGCCTAATAAAGGCCTTACACGTAAATCACGTGGTTCCACGTGTCTGCGCAGGTTACCATTGGTCTAATCCTTCCACTCTCAATGGACTACGACGTCCCAAGTCGTTTTCCATTGCGCCATGGCTTTATAACACCGTCAACTACGTGTACAGGCCTCTAAAGGCTGTAATATGGCCTTTTGCCACCTAATAAAGGCCTTACACGTAAATCACGTGGTTCCACGTGTCTGCGCAGGTTACCATTGGTCTAATCCTTCCACTCTCAATGGACTACGACGTCCCAAGTCGTTTTCCATTGCGCCATGGCTTTATAACACCGTCAACTACGTGTACAGGCCTCTAAAGGCTGTAATATGGCCTTTTGCCACCTAATAAAGGCCTTACACGTAAATCACGTGGTTCCACGTGTCTGCGCAGGTTACCATTGGTCTAATCCTTCCACTCTCAATGGACTACGACGTCCCAAGTCGTTTTCCATTGCGCCATGGCTTTATAACACCGTCAACTACGTGTACAGGCCTCTAAAGGCTGTAATATGGCCTTTTGCCGCCTAATAAAGGCCTTACACGTAAATCACGTGGTTCCACTGCCTGCGCAGGTTACCATGGTCTATCCTTCCACTCTCAATGGACTACGACGTCCCAAGTCGTTTTCCATTGCGCCATGGCTTTATAACACCGTCAACTACGTGTACAGGCCTCTAAAGGCTGTAATATGGCCTTTTGCCACCTAATAAAGGCCTTACACGTAAATCACGTGGTTCCACGTGTCTGCGCAGGTTACCATTGGTCTAATCCTTCCACTCTCAATGGACTACGACGTCCCAAGTCGTTTTCCATTGCGCCATGGCTTATAACACCGTCAACTACGTGTACAGGCCTCTAAAGGCTGTAATATGGCCTTTTGCCGCCTAATAAAGGCCTTACACGTAAATCACGTGGTTCCACTGCCTGCGCAGGTTACCATGGTCTATCCTTCCACTCTCAATGGACTACGACGTCCCAAGTCGTTTTCCATTGCGCCATGGCTTTATAACACCGTCAACTACGTGTACAGGCCTCTAAAGGCTGTAATATGGCCTTTTGCCGCCTAATAAAGGCCTTACACGTAAATCACGTGGTTCCACCTGCCTGCGCAGGTTACCATCGGTCTAGTCCTTCCACTCTCAATGGACTACGACGTCCCAAGTCGTTTTCCATTGCGCCATGGCTTTATAACACCGTCAACTACGTGTACAGGCCTCTAAAGGCTGTAATATGGCCTTTTGCCGCCTAATAAAGGCCTTACACGTAAATCACGTGGTTCCACTGCCTGCGCAGGTTACCATCGGTCTAGTCCTTCCACTCTCAATGGACTACGACGTCCCAAGTCGTTTTCCATTGCGCCATGGCTTTATAACACCGTCAACTACGTGTACAGGCCTCTAAAGGCTGTAATATGGCCTTTTGCCGCCTAATAAAGGCCTTACACGTAAATCACGTGGTTCCACCTGCCTGCGCAGGTTACCATCGGTCTAGTCCTTCCACTCTCAATGGACTACGACGTCCCAAGTCGTTTTCCATTGCGCCATGGCTTTATAACACCGTCAACTACGTGTACAGGCCTCTAAAGGCTGTAATATGGCCTTTTGCCGCCTAATAAAGGCCTTACACGTAAATCACGTGGTTCCACCTGCCTGCGCAGGTTACCATCGGTCTAGTCCTTCCACTCTCAATGGACTACGACGTCCCAAGTCGTTTTCCATTGCGCCATGGCTTTATAACACCGTCAACTACGTGTACAGGCCTCTAAAGGCTGTAATATGGCCTTTTGCCGCCTAATAAAGGCCTTACACGTAAATCACGTGGTTCCACTGCCTGCGCAGGTTACCATCGGTCTAGTCCTTCCACTCTCAATGGACTACGACGTCCCAAGTCGTTTTCCATTGCGCCATGGCTTTATAACACCGTCAACTACGTGTACAGGCCTCTAAAGGCTGTAATATGGCCTTTTGCCGCCTAATAAAGGCCTTACACGTAAATCACGTGGTTCCACCTGCCTGCGCAGGTTACCATCGGTCTAGTCCTTCCACTCTCAATGGACTACGACGTCCCAAGTCGTTTTCCATTGCGCCATGGCTTTATAACACCGTCAACTACGTGTACAGGCCTCTAAAGGCTGTAATATGGCCTTTTGCCACCTAATAAAGGCCTTACACGTAAATCACGTGGTTCCACGTGTCTGCGCAGGTTACCATTGGTCTATCCTTCCACTCTCAATGGACTACGACGTCCCAAGTCGTTTTCCATTGCGCCATGGCTTTATAACACCGTCAACTACGTGTACAGGCCTCTAAAGGCTGTAATATGGCCTTTTGCCGCCTAATAAAGGCCTTACACGTAAATCACGTGGTTCCACTGTCTGCGCAGGTTACCATTGGTCTAATCCTTCCACTCTCAATGGACTACGACGTCCCAAGTCGTTTTCCATTGCGCCATGGCTTTATAACACCGTCAACTACGTGTACAGGCCTCTAAAGGCTGTAATATGGCCTTTTGCCGCCTAATAAAGGCCTTACACGTAAATCACGTGGTTCCACCTGCCTGCGCAGGTTACCATCGGTCTAGTCCTTCCACTCTCAATGGACTACGACGTCCCAAGTCGTTTTCCATTGCGCCATGGCTTTATAACACCGTCAACTACGTGTACAGGTCTCTAAAGGCTGTAATATGGCCTTTTGCCACCTAATAAAGACCTTACACGTAAATCACGTGGTTCCACGTGTCTGCGCAGGTTACCATTGGTCTAATCCTTCCACTCTCAATGGACTACGATGTCCCAAGTCGTTTTCCATTGCGCCATGGCTTTATAACACCGTCAACTACGTGTACAGGCCTCTAAAGGCTGTAATATGGCCTTTTGCCGCCTAATAAAGGCCTAACACGTAAATTACGTGGTTCCACCTGCCTGCGCAGGTTACCATCGGTCTAGTCCTTCCACTCTCAACGGACTACGACGTCCCAAGTCGTTTTCCATTGCGCCATGGCCTTATAACACCGTCAACTACGTGTACAGGCCTCTAAAGGCTGTAATATGGCCTTTTGCCGCCTAATAAAGGCCTTACACGTAAATCACGTGGTTCCACGAGTCTGCGCAGGTTACCATTGGTCTAATCCTTCCACTCTCAATGGACTACGACGTCCCAAGTCGTTTTCCATTGCGCCATGGCTTTATAACACCGTCAACTACGTGTACAGGCCTCTAAAGGCTGTAATATGGCCTTTTGCCGCCTAATAAAGGCCTTACACGTAAATCACGTGGTTCCACCTGCCTGCGCAGGTTACCATCGGTCTAGTCCTTCCACTCTCAATGGACTACGACGTCCCAAGTCGTTTTCCATTGCGCCATGGCTTTATAACACCGTCAACTACGTGTACAGGCCTCTAAAGGCTGTAATATGGCCTTTTGTCGCCTAATAAAGGCCTTACACGTAAATCACGTGGTTCAACCTGCCTGCGCAGGTTACCATCGGTCTAGTCCTTCCACTCTCAATGGACTACGACGTCCCAAGTCGTTTTCCATTGCGCCATGGCTTATAACACCGTCAACTACGTGTACAGGCCTCTAAAGGCTGTAATATGGCCTTTTGCCGCCTAATAAAGGCCTTACACGTAAATCACGTGGTTCCACGTGTCTGCGCAGGTTACCATTGGTCTAATCCTTCCACTCTCAATGGACTACGACGTCCCAAGTCATTTTCCATTGCGCCATGGCTTTATAACACCGTCAACTACGTGTACAGGCAGCTAGAGTAGTACACCCATATAACCAGGTTTTTAGAATTCTACGGTCAAAACCCTATTAAAAAACGCTGCTTTTAGACCCTCTAAAAAATCTGTGACGTCACAGATTTCATCATGCCTCAAATGAGTAAACAAGTCCCGTGATATTCAACAAATTTGCTGACATCAGCAAAAAATGACGGCACTTGACAAAACTGCTGACACCAACAAACGCGCATGCGCAAATCTGTTTGAGTAGAAAGGGAAGTTCTCTACTCAAATTTTGTCCACTTCAAAAAAAACTCCGAAAGTCCAAAATCTGTATATAATAAAGAGAAATGACTTGGTTTAAGAATGCAATCTTGGAACTTGCAGCTAAATATGGTCACATCGAGTTTGTTAAGCTGTGCAAAGAGTGGGGTGCGACAGACTTTAATGAGGCCATTCTTAATGCAGCTGAAAATGGTCACATCGAGATTGTTAAACTGTGCAAAGAGTGGGGTGTGACAGACTTTAATGAGGCCATTCTTAATGCAGCTGAAAATGGTCACATCGAGATTGTTAAACTGTGCAAAGAGTGGGGTGCGACAGATTTTGATTGGGCCATGAACCTTGCAGCTGAAAATGGTCACATCGAGATTGTTAAACTGTGCAAAGAGTGGGGTGCGACGAACTTTAATTGGTCCATGGAACGTGCAGCTAAAAATGGTCACATCGAGATGGTTAAACTGTGCAAAGAGTGGGGTGCGACGAACTTTAATGGGGCCATGGGACTTGCAGCTCTCAATGGTCACATCGAGATTGTTAAACTGTGCAAAGAGTGGGGTGCGACAGACTTTAATGAGGCCATTCTTAATGCAGCTCTCAATGGTCACATCGAGATTGTTAAACTGTGCAAAGAGTGGGGTGCGACAGACTTTAATTGGTCCATGAAACGTGCAGCTCTCAATGGTCACATCGAGATTGTTAAACTGTGCAAAGAGTGGGGTGCGACAGACTTTAATTGGTCCATGGAACTTGCAGCTAAAAATGGTCACATCGAGATTGTTGTATTGCTGCGTGGTTTTGATGTCATTCATGATGAATTGCTGCGGCATCATCACAAGCGCAATTTTTATGTAAAAATATGGAATGAGGTAATGCCAGTGGTGTGGCATCCGCATCGATATTGGAATTGGTGTTTAGATGAGGAAGAAAAGCGCGAGATATCTAAATTATGGAAGTAATGTCCAGTATTTTGATCCTGGTTGAGGTGTAAAAAATCTATAATAAAGAGATGCCTTTCCTATCTGCAGAACAATTTGATGCCTTGAAATCAGAACACAAGAGTATTATGAAGTGGCGTGATGTTCCCACTGGAATCATATTCAAAATTGAGTATGTCGAAGAGATCAAGACCAAAAAAGGTGATGCAACTGTCATCACATTGATCGATTGCGATGGTGAACGATTTCAAGCATGGGCAACGAGTGTACTGAGAGAAGCTTTGATAGGTCGAACAGGTCAGATGTTCATCAAATCACTGGGAAAGAAACAATCTACGAAGAATCCTGGTAAATTTTACTATGATTACGACCTTGTGGAAGTGGAAGACTAAAAAAGACAAAAAAAAGTAATCTTTTGTGACTGGAGACAGTCACAAAAATAACGAAAGCCTGGCGCTGTTCACATAAACAAATGGACAAACTGCGACAAG
This sequence comes from Hydractinia echinata, assembly GCA_030067915.1. Classification (NCBI taxonomy): domain Eukaryota; kingdom Metazoa; phylum Cnidaria; class Hydrozoa; order Anthoathecata; family Hydractiniidae; genus Hydractinia; species Hydractinia echinata. The sequence continues at coordinate 11,786 of JASGCC010002549.1, forward strand.
AAGCTAAAGCCTTAGGTCTCAAAGGGTACTCTACGTTGAAGCGAGCAGACCTTATTGAGGCCATACGCAAGGTCAAGTATAAGGATGCGTCGACACAAACGACTGGACCATACTGCGAGCCTTGTGTTAAAATTGCATGGCAGAAAAATCTTGAACAATATTTGAGGGATCTCGCTCAGCGACATGTCGTACATGATGGCGACTTGCTCATAGATCAAGATACGGGAGAGGTGCTTGTAATCTAGTATGTTGACCAACATATTAGACTTTGTAAGCAGGTGGAGACTCTAAGTAGCGCTGACATACTGCGCAGATTGCAGTTTTTTAAAAATTTCATCTTTAGCTTCTTGCCTGCCTTGTGCTAGCAACTCTGCGCGTTCATTATCGTTGATGGATTTCACAGCTTTTTTTGTTCGTTGTCGAATCTGCTCCTTGAGCACCATATAGCGCTGTTTTTCCTGCATGATCCATGTAAACTCGTAGTCTGAAATTGTACCATCTTGAATCGCTTTGGAAATCTTATCGTATACAGTGTCTAGCTTCGACTCTGCCAGGAGTTTGATGCATTCATGCTTGTGCACCTTGTGCTCTAGTCGCTTCGAGGCATTCTTGAGACCTACTTGGCCCATGCCCACTGCAAGAGCCGCGGCTTCAAGACCAATTGCTATGGGGGCTCCAAATCCGGTTGCAAGCGTGACAATACCTGCTGCGGAGGTGATGACAGTAACAGCAATCATGCCATGATCAGCATAGCGAAGCCCCATCCCCCAAAGCTTGAACTTTTTGTAGAGTTTTTCCCTCTCTTTGATCTCAGACCGCAGGTACTGCTCGATTTCTTCGATCTTTTTTAGTCTGTAGACCTGACTTTCTTGCTCCTGCGGAGCCGCCAGGCGATCAGGCTCATGCTCAGGCGCACTTGGCGGCAAAGTTGGGTAAAGCTTCATTGTATCAGCCATTTATTCTATGAGTAAATGCATCGTAATTCCGACGAACGAAACATTTTTTTCATGGTGATGCTCGTCCGTCAGCATGAATTCCAATCTGTCTGTTGAGCCTTTCAAAGGAAGGTAGATTGGAGTGTCAAAACTCCATGTAAGCATGTCTCCCCATGCGTTTAACTCTTTGGTGGGAAGCAAAGCAAGAATTTTTGATTTCTTCCCATCCAGTAGGCAATCGTCTTCATCTAACTGAGGGCAAACGAGTCTTAATCTTTGGTACACGTCAGTTTTGTAGTAGCTGTCATAGTCGCCTTTGGTAAAATACTTTTTTGTAGGGTCGTAGGGTAGCCCCATAAGCTCCTGTAGTTTTCGATGGATTACCACAGTATACCCGTCACTAACCCTAAGCCTACAGAGTCCATTTTTCAGGACAAACAGCTTAATCTTGTCCCCTGCTTGGCTGTTGACGATGGCCGCGATATCTTCAATCTTGTACAAACCGTTCATTATTTCAATTCGGGTAACAGTCTGATCAGGTCCTACTTTGCGTATTGTAAAATCGTTGTTACTGTAAAGATTCAGCCATACGGGCCTGATACTTATCGATTTCAGGGCAATTCTCGTGTCCTGCCCTAGGTAATCGTCAAAAATCGTAGGCTTCTCTATATCCGTGACATACAGCTGTCTCATGTTTCTTTAAAGAAACATGAACATTTATAGCTATAACCACAAGGCAAAATACAAGTCCAATAGAGGCGAATGGCCTCTCGGTGTAATTAATCTAGAGCATCAAGACCTCTACGTTTCTACAGAATCGCACATTCCCGTGACCTTCTCGATGTTGACGAAATACCCAATAAAAGTCCCCACTAACCTATTGAACGACCCCGTAATTGTAAATTGGACCGGTCAAGCCCTTGGCTACTGGAATATACAAGTTAATTTCGCTTGTCATTGCGCTACCACCGCCCTGGGTATATCCGCCAAACACTTGAATGGCTCGGTACCCCTCATCAATAGTATCTTTAAATTCCACGTCTATTACCACATGCGGCGTATCCTAGCGAGAATGAAGGTACCCATGCCATACGATGACGGCTTTTCTCAATACGAGAACCCCTACTCTACATCTGGATATGCCCAGATTTGTCGCGAATATGGTGCCGACCCCAATAGCCTGTACAAAACCAAATCAGTATCGGCATCACTCACCAACGGAAGATGGTGGCCGCAAGTAGATGGTGATTGGGCCAAGTTTATCATGCCTACGAGCCAAGGCCTGACATCGGAAGGTCTGTCGAAGCTTAGCGAGAGTATTCGTGTTTACGTGATTTTACTACTAGGGTCCCAAGCTGATGCCAAGGCATCCCTTATAGGTTCGGATGCTGACAATTTTACAGCGAGACAGATACTACTACAGAAATTCGAAGCCATGGTACAACGTGAGGAGAACGTAGGCCACGATATAACCGAGTTTCAAAAGGTGCTTCAATATGCCAGGACCCCAGTGAATTTTGCCGTGATGCACCACGTGTACATGCTACCATCTGATATGAACCTGCGTATTGGTAAAATTGTGGGGTATAACAACAACATCTTGATCGCGCCGGCGAGTGCGATGATTGGTATAAGGCTAGACCTAAACAACAAGCCCATTACCACACAGCCTCGGGGTTTAAAACGAGTCAGGTCACCTGGGCAAGAAATATCGAGGGGTGGTGCCCATACAGACAGGGGGTCTGAAAAGATGCCACCGATACCTCAGTCAGGTCTAGGAGATGGAAACCCTCACGAGGACACCAAGGCCACCTTGGTTACTGCGGGAGTAGGTCTCATCTTAGCATATCTATGGCTTAAAAAATAGGTGCTCATGCTGAGCCGCAAGGCGATCTAATATGTTTTTTTTTGTCAACATACTAGATCATCTACGACTTCTTGCCTCTCTTCCCAACATAGGCCACAACAAGAGCAGCAGCGGCAGCGATCGCTATGTAGAGGTGTTTGGCTGCGTATTCAACAACTTTTGCTGCCACTCTGAAAAAGAACGAGACAACCGTGCCAATAATCCCTGGTAGCGCCGCACCTGCCTTACCTGCTAAGTATTTCAAAAATTTTCCAAGCCTTTCCAGCTGTTTTTGTATAAAACCCTTCCCTGCGGCACTTCCTCCTGCGCCTGTTGCGGAACCTCCACCTGTAACTGCGAGCACGATGGTGGAAATCAGTAGACCAACAGCCGCCACGATGCTTGCAATAGTAATCCCTTGCTCCTTGAACAAGATTCTAAGCTTTTCAGCCAGAGATTTATCACCTTCTGCGATTTTCATCAGCGTTTCCTTAATTGCTTTCAGTTGGCTCTGAGTGTCAGATGATAGTAAACCGCCGTGTGCTTCTTGTACTGCTTCCTTTTGATCTTGGAGTCGTTCTAGATCCTCCCTAGCCTTTCCAAGGTCTTCGTTCCAGATAGTTTGCTGTTCCTCTGATAGTCCAGGTGTAGCCTTCTTCGTCTCAAGCCTTTTTACCTTGGCTTCTGCTTTAGCGATCTCGTTGTCGTAGAAGATCATCTTGCTTTTCAAGTGCTTCAGGTTACCCTTTAGCGTTTGAAGCTCGAGGTTGAGCCCTCTTCTTTCACGCTCTGTGAAGTTGGCGCCAAAAGGAGTCTCTTCTATCAGGCTCTCCGTTTCATCAAGGACGTTCTCGAGCAGCGGCATCATTTCGATATCATCGGCCTTCTGTTCAACATGAACAATCTCGTTAAGGAGTTTCTGGGCCATTGCTTTACTACCTTTGTTTGGTGTAGTATAGTCGGTAAACCCCATGGCTCGCAAGCGATAAGTACCTAACCTCCTCTTTATCTCGGCAACGCTCCTCAATTCACCATGCCTTTTCGTGATCTCTATGCCATCGAAAAGAAGCTGGTTTCCTCGTGCCTCAAACTCGTTGTAATATCTCGCGATTGGCTGCCCCAGCTCCTCACCAAGGTGTTCGTAAAGATCGTCGACCTTTGATTTTAACAGCTCTTCCCTCTGTCTTGTCGTGGTGTCTCGTGCTGAGCCGGATTGTTCCTGATCTTGCTGCTGATCGGGCGTTAGCGTGGAGCTGGCAAAAGGCTGTAGACTACTGAAAGATCCATCCTCGTCTGGAATGTTTTCCTCTGGCGTAAAGTCGTCTCCTTCGTATATTGGATTAACCGGCATTGCATTTATTTGAAACGAAAATCAGCTAATAATAAAGCATGAGTAACATATTCGGAACTAAGCTCGATCCCTACGCGGAGATTAAAACAATGATGGCTATGAAAGGGAAGAAGCAGCGTGTAAAAGTAAGTCATGTGCCTAGTACGATCAATCAGAACGAGGACTTGTATGTTGACATCCCCAACATGGGGCAGAACGATGTAATTTTTCCAGGCAGTATCAAACTACTTTTCGATCTGGAACTTACGGGAACAAACACGAAGCGCACTATCGTCAGCAATATAGGTAAATCCTTGGTGCAAAATCTTCGTATCACTTTGAATAGCAACGAGGTGCAAAATATTAGCGACTACAGGGTGCTCGCTACCTACAAGGACCTATGGTTGCCCAAGTTTGATCGGGAAAACAACTTGATCCTAGAGGGGATCAATCCCAACGACGGTACAATCCGCGCCCTACAGGTAAAAGCGACTGATCATGCAGGCACGGACGAGGAAAAAGCGATCGTCGCAGCCTATGGCAGCACCTTTTGCATCCCTATCGGTAAAATGTTTGAATTGACACGAGACTTGCGTTCTACCAGCCAGGGCTACACGATAGGCTGCAATTCGTTATACATTTTGCATCATATGGTGACGTTATCAAAGATGGTGGTACCCCAGCTGTTGGAAATACCGCAGCTAAACCCGCAGACAGTGCGTACAAGATCACTAATATCGCACTAGAGTTTGACAAGGTTAATAACGAGGGTCTCGCGAGCGCTATGATGTCGCGGTATAGTCGTTTGGCGCTACCCTATGAAAGGCTACTCCGTAGCAAGGTTGTCACGATAAAAAAGGCTGACACAAGCTACAATTTGCAAATTGATACGCCTGCAAAAAGTTTGAAAGGCGTTTTACTGCTCTTTGTAGACCCTGGAAAAGTGAAGGCTTACTCGGGCGCTAATGAGGTCTTCTACAACCCAAAGATCGAAAAAATATCGATCACTGTCGAAGGTGAGCCTAACGAGCTCTACACACACGCAATGCTGCCGAAAGATCACCTCGAGCAGATCGTAAACTTATTCGGTAGCCACGATTCAGGGGTGACAATTGGGCAGTTCATGACTGAGCGTTATGCGCTGTTTGTTGATTTCCGAGCATCACCTGATCATAGTCTCCACGGTTCTGGAAGGCCATTACAGAGATTGTCAGACGGTATAACCTTGCATATGACAAAGAAAGCAGACGGAACAACGGCGGGGGATATTAAATGCTACGTTTTCCTACTTCAAGATGCTCAGCTGAACATCTTAGATGGGCGTTTTCACAGTGTCGAATATTAAAATAAAGATGGCAAGCATATTAGTACTCGGGGTTGGGGCTATAATCAACGCTCTAGCATTCTCGGGGAGTAACTATCTGTTCAGTAAACTCGGTGGGCATGGCGAGGCCGAGCGTAAAAAAAAGAATAAAGGAATTGAACAACTTCAAGCTGCTCAAGCACAGTGGGTAAGAAGAGATCGGCAGGTAAAAGATTGGTATATCCATCAACGAGAGCTGAAAAGGCAAGCTGGAGAGAGCTTGAAGGATCTCGATGAAGGTATGAGAGACTATTACATCGCAACGATCGAAAAAGCTCCAAAACTATCCGATTTTTACACACCTTCCAAGCAACAACAGGATGGTGAGCTGACGTTTATCGTGGGATCCTTAGCCCTCCTTGGTTTTGCAGCGTACAAGTATATGTAAAATGTTTTCGCAATGTAATAAACATGTCGAAAGGAGTAACACATATTCCCACAGAGAAGGAGGTAGAAAAATTAAGCAGTATTTACTATACCCCTGAAAATTTATGGACTGGTCGGAAGGCTGTTAAATTGCTCGCTGAGCACAGTGGACTACCTAAAAAGAAAGTCGTACACTGGCTATCTCGTCAGTTGCTCTGGCTCAGACATATCAAGGGGCCCAAGCGCATCAACTACCCGCATTTCACAATCACAAAGCCCAATGAAATGCACCAATTTGATTTGCTCTACATGCCTCATGACAAAGTCTACAGCAACATGTACAAATATATCCTCACAGGGATCGATGTAGCCTCGCGCTACAAGGTAGCTAGACCATTGAGAACGAAGAAAGCCAGCGAAGTCGCTGACATGATCAAGGACATTTACGCGAAGCCCGGAGGCAAAGCGGGACCTTTACGCTATCCGAAGATCTTCCAGTGCGACAACGGTAGTGAGTTCAAGTCGGATGTGACAAAACTGCTAGAAAGCAAAGGGGTCGAGATTAAGCGGGCAACCACCAAGTACCACCATACCTTCACGGCCTTTGTCGAGTCATATAACAAGGTGCTTGCGGAGAGGCTCTTCAAACCTCAGGATGCACAAGAGTTGGTCACTGATGAGACTAGTAGCATCTGGGTGGAAAACCTTTACACTATCGTGAAAAGTCTCAACGGTACCAAGACTGCTATGATCGGGATGAAACCCAACAAGGCGATTAAGATGGATGAGGTACTGATTGTGAAAGACGGGCAGCACCCAGATCGCCTGCGGCTCCGTCCTGACGGGCAAGAAAAGCCGTTACCTGAGGATGGTCTCTACCTCTACCTGCTGCAGCCTGGAGAAGAGCATGGTGATGCGAAAAGACGTACAACGGACGCTTGGTGGAGCAAAAAGACGTATAGGTTGGATCGCATCGAGCAGCAACCAAACAACCGTGTGCTATATTACTTGCAAGACGGGTCGCCTAGCGGCCGGGTCAGCGGAAGGGCGAAGCCCGTCTCCGCAGCAATGCGGAACACAGTTCCAGGAGCGCCAGAGCGGAGCTTTGTTTCAGAAGAACTCATGGAAATTCCAGAGGATGTACAAGTACCTCCGGAGCATGTCAAGGAATGGTAAATGTGTTTTTTTTGGGACTCTTGTGACTCACAAAATCTCGTAATCTGTCGGTAGTGCCGGTGCCCCCATAGAGTGTTACGGGAGGATGTTCAGGTACCCCAGGAGGTTATAAAAGAATGGTAATAGGTCCTCGCGCGTTCCTCTAGTTTCTCCAAATCTATTTCATCTTCATCATCAATTAGAACATTCTGATCCCGGAGATAATCCACAGGATGCAGGGTATAGAATGGGTATCCATAGATGATACCTTGGATGACATTGGGTGCATTTTGCAAATCAATATCGACTAGACGTCTATCCGGTATCGGAACGTTGAGTATATTACCTATTGTTTCCAGGTCGGCCAGATCCGAGAGCTTCAAGTCCTTATCCTTGATGACCTCGTAGCAGAGCATGCCCCACTTGTTCACCTCACCCGAGACGATATGTAGACCCAGGTCTTCAATATCAACCTCGAGCCCCTCATTTTCTTCCTCACAGGGAATTGTTGCCCACGGCTTTTCACCTGATGCGACTCTGTCTAGAAGCTCGTCATCATCTGGATATTCAAACCCCTCGTAGTACTCACCATTTCTAAATCTAAAATTTTCCAGGCAAGTAGAGCAATAACCAACGCTAGATCCTGCCCTGATGCAGCATCGCAGCACAGGCACCCGAATACCGTAAAGGTTTCTAAGTTGTTGGCTCTGTACATAGTCTTCCATCTTTTTTCTTTAATATTTCAGTACCTTTTTAACATTTGCTGAAGTGGTCAAGCAGCATTATCAGGCGTGTTTTTGTGGCTCCGCAAGAGCTACAAAAAAAAATCCTAGATCTCGGCAAGCTCCATCAATCTCTGATGTGTATAATTACGACCTAATCGAAAGTGCCTTGGACGATCGGGGTTTACTTCGATGCATCCACGCTCTCGGAGCCAGTTGTAATGTACAATGGCATTTGGAGTTTCTGCAAGAACGACGAGTTGACCGTTGGGATGATCTGTTAACTTGTTGCGAATCTTTTGCGCTACATAGCCTTGTTGCCCACATATAGCGACATATGGATATTCATCGTCGTTATTCTTTTGGATTATAACCATCCCGTTATCCTTTCTAGGGTCTTCAAGGTGAGGAACGGCTCGCTTATGTAGTTCTTCAATTTCTTGCTCTTGTACGGCAAGTTGTCTATCTTTTTCTTCAAGATCATCCTCCAGCACCATAAGTTGTCTATCCCTGTCTTCAAGATCATCATTAAGGAGCGCCAGAGCTTGACGCTGCTCTTCGATGGTCTTGAGCTGTAGTTGCTCACGGATTTTTGGGAACATTGTGTTGCAGCAATATTTCCTGAACCTTCTCGCTTTGGGCTGCTGGCTTCCAAACACCAGCTCATACATACCCTCCTCATTGATGTAGAGGTCGTATTTTTGAGAGTCGGATGGCCATTTCACAGGTTCCCCCGTACCGGGGGAACCGCTCAGTTGCCACTTTTTAGTGTAATTTTCCTGACTACAGTGGTTGCGGATGGTATCAGATGTGTCTTTTTTGTACTCCAGTGCGCCTTGTACTACTTCTTTAGCACGAGTCCAAGGGCGACCGTTGATGGTTACGGTATGTAACTTGGTATTGTTAAATTCAACTGCTACAAGACAAGACATCTTTATCTTGTGAGTTTTTGGAATTCTGGGGATCATGTTGCATGGACGGTGCTCTTGATTTTGAATTGCATGTGCTGTGGGTAGTTAATGTGAGCCACAGGTTCACATTAATACTTACCTCGTCCCCAGGGCACCATCTAATAGGACGAAGCCGTCGTGCTATATGCATCTATAAGTGCTCGCAGTCTACCTCGAATATCGGGGTCTCTTGTATTGCTTGCCATCCACTTGAGAGAGAGATGAAGATATCGTTGGGATTGCCGTTGTTATTGCTGAGCTGCTTGCGGGTTTGTTTAAAACGGTCTGCAATCTCAAGAGCTCCACCTAGTGTCACAAACATATCGTGAGGATTAGCATGTCGAAAAGCCTGGTTTCAGAAGGTGTGGATGCCATTAACTATGCGGCAGATTGCCCATCAGGACGAGGCTGCGAGGCGTAGGCAGCTGACTACCCCTACCCACAGTTTTTTTTGTGATTCGAAAAAAGTCACAAAATTACGAGGTCCAATAACCAACACCAAGCTGAGGAAGCCATGGATATTTTTTGCATAACTCTTCAATATCCCAAGTTGTGTTTACCAGTTTGCTGTAATCGTCATCATGCACTACATCTATCAGTCTGGAATGGGCTCTCAAAAGAGCTTGATACACAGCTTTAATTACGCTCTCATTATCCATCTTTTCTTATATGTCAAGAGTCTAACTTGCATCAACAATCTTGTAACTTCTAGGATGCTCCAGTCTTATGTACAAGCAAGCATGCTTGGACTTCTTGAGCTGAGCCTTAATAATGGAAATTTCTTCCCTACTTGAAATTACATCGTTCTCTTCATGAATGAGCTCAAACTCCTTCCGATTCTTCGGATACCAGACAAAAAGCTGTTTGATTTGATCCCTTATTGTTATTGGGATCTTCTTATATCTTTGTGTTAGTAGCCAGAAGCTATGTGTTCTGTGTCTACCTGAAACAGCTAGTTCTAGCAACGCACCACGAGTTTTTCGAGACTCTCGTCGGCTATCATATCGTCAACGATGAACAGCGTCTCTTCTTCCGCCAGCTTCGATGACAGTTCTTTGATCCACTCGAACAGCTGCTCCTTGGGGTCTATCAGAGCCACGTAGTCATCCCTCCATAGCGAGGATCTCTCTTGATAGGTCTTGTTCCAGCGTAGTGTAGGGCAGAGAATGACAATGTTGTTGAAATGCTGCCTATACTCGTTTTCAAGCAAATCCAGGACACGCTGCGTTTTGCCACAGCTTGTCGGTCCAGTAAAGATTGCCGTATGCGGCTCCTTGACAATGTCTAGAGTCATTTTATTTTAGGTCCTTCGGGTCACTCGTGTTTGCCTTGGGCAGACACAAACCTTACTCCCGTGGAGCCGTCAGGCGATGTAGGGCGCTTACTTAGAGATGAAGCGGTTACCTTTTCTAATGTTCTCGCTTGCCCACATTGGTTGGGTATTTGTATAGTGTAGTCTTCTCGTTGGTCAACTATTTTGGAGGCATCATGGAACGCTTATACCACCCTTGTTTTATCGCGTAATCGTCGAATAATATCGCTCCTGTCATATAGCCAGCGAGCTTCAAGCCGTCCTCCATGTCCATCTTGGCCCCCGGTCTAGAAACTCCCAGAGCCTTTTTCGCGCCTAGCGCCAAGACAATAGTATAGGATACTAGTCTGACAGATTCCCACAAGGAATCCACGACTTCTTTCTGATACTCTTTGCTGCTCATTTATTATAGGTTATCGCATCTTGAAAATGTCGATATGACGCTCTTCGCGTTGCTTTTGCGTGGGTTGAGACGGCCCTTGCTCATGCTGAGCCGCCAGGCGATCCGCTGGCGCACCTGTGGAGACGGTTTCAGCAGGCTTCTTACGTATGTAATAGACTGCCACGCAAACAGCAAGTACAGCAGCTAGACCTCCAGCGACATAGAGATATGCACTGTCCAGGAACTTGTGAGGACCTGCGATAGGTTCCTGACCCTCTTGCGAAGTACTTTTGCCCAAGTTCTTCTGTAAGTCAGCCTTGTTCTTGCGATTCCATTCAGCAAGTCTCTTGCCAGCAGCAACACGACCCTCATTCTTCTTGCCAACAGCAACACGACCCTCATTCTTCTTGGTTATGACTTGGTTAGATTGTGTTTGTTCTTCACTCATTTATCTTGTAAGTCGTGAGACGTACAAAAATCACTTCTTTTTTACATCAAGACGGCTAGATCTTGATCATACAGCTGGAGGTCTTCAAACCGTTTCTGCCAGCGTATCCTATCGCATTCTTATACGAAGTCCTCACTAAATTACACGCCTGTGGTGGAAAGCGATCAGCTTCTGGTGTCAGGATTACCCAACCGCGTAAGCAGGAGTCACCGTAAATGCTGCACCAATCTGTGTACCGTGCTCTTATTCTGAGCATTTTCACCCTGCTTACACTATCAATATTTTCACGATTGCTCATGCGTATCTTCGAAAGACTGTTTCCCATCTTCTTCTTGATGTTCATCATCTCGCTCTTTATCTGTCTTGGACACATGCTGGTAGGCATGGTTAAATGTATGAGCAACAACCAATATTGGCGCTAGAAATTTTCCAAAGGCAGAGTACACAAGGATTCCCAAATCTGCCATGGAGTCCTTGATAATCGGGTCTTCCTCGATGTCTCCTTTCAGACCCTCCGCACTATCGAGTTGAACAACATTACCTACGGCCTTCGCGTACATGCCAATCGCATGTGAAGAGAGTGCTTTGGCGGTCTTCTCCCCCTTATCGTGAATTTCACGTTGAATATAGTCGGCGTACGCTTTTTCGATCACCTCATCTGATGCCTTGTCAGCAAAGCTTTCAGTACATTTCTTCGGCAAGAGATGGTGTTTGCCTTTGCGTATAGCTTCTTTCAAGGCTTGACGTTTGTCGATAGGTTTTTCTTTGGGTTGAAAGGCTTCCATGTCTACAACATCAAATATAGCTGTAATCTCGCTCATCTTTATTAGAAGCCTTCTATAACGCAAAAAGCAGAGCACGATCAAGACGTACGGAAGAATTATTGCTACAGTGAGGCCTATGTCGTTCATCATTTTTTTTTTCAAAACAAAACCCTCGCAAGGGAACCCTCTGGGTTTTTGTTGTTGTTTTTGTTGTTGTTGTTTGAACCCAGAGGGTTTTTGATTCTGTGAGTATACCACTCAGAGCCTTTGGTTCACCATATCCAAGGTGTTTTTTTCAGTGCTGTCCTGCTTTGCAGGCTTAGCGTGCTTGCTCTTTATACTCTATACAGAATGTCGTGCTTGTACTACGCATTAACGAAACCCACCTTTTTTAAGTGAGCACTTTCAGAGGCCGTTCCTTGCACTGACATTTAACCGGCATTTGGCACAATTTTTCCCGACTGGCACAATTTTTCCTGTCGTGGCACAGTGTGGGAGAAACCGGGGTGAGACGGCCGCTTCCAGTTAGGACGTGCTCTCGCCCGCGCACCCATAACCTTCAGCCAGGACCTAAGCCTGCTCCCACAATTTTACTATAATTCGAGCTTCGTATATAAGCTATTCAGTATCACCTTGAGTACTACCTGTGTGAAAATTCACGCATCACCGGCTAGCTCATTTGCGCATCATGCAGAAAACCTCTTGCTTATTCAAAAATGTTTATCATTTTGAATGGATGAGGCAAATGAGTTTGATCTTGTTGCTACCGCTTTATACTGAAGAGGAGTGAGAAAAAAAAAACACAAATCTATTCAACGCGACTTACTTTACTCGGATATATATCGATGGCCTTTGGACTGATTATCCGCAACCCACATCGGCTGCATGTTGGTGTAATGGAGTCTCTCGAGTTGCGCATCTTCGCTGGGATATTCCCCATTCTCTTGATACTTGAGTGGGATTTTGTGATCAAATTGCCACTGCCCTCTGTTTCCCCAGCACATCCCGTCTTTGAATTGATCCTGGATATGACCGATAAATGAGCAAATACCGCACCCCAGGTACTCCGTAGAGGCTATCTCCGTATCACGATTTAGGGCATTATGAATCCTCCATAGAATGAGGTTATACTGATACCCAGGGAAATCGCATTCTTTGCAATGGCTCTTCCGTTTTTCATGGTGGCATTTTGTACGCTCCCGTGACTCCCTCAGAATATCGAGGCATGTGATACACATTTTCGTTCGTTGTCCATTGCGTTGGATCTTGAAGTTGTCTAGTGGTTGGGGTCGCTTACATTTTGTACATTTTTTATAACCCTCCATTTTTTTTGTTAATTTCTGTGAGGTACTACTTCACAGAATCTGGACAGGAAAACCTCGCTATTTTTTACAGAATGAGTGGGGAGGTATGTACGCCGTCAGCGTGCACGACTCTTTTATCGTAGAACGCTGAGAGTCCCAGCTTGTTTTGTTCGTACGTGACCATCCCCTGGTTGTGCACCGGGAAACCTACGTTTTTGGCCATGTCAATAGAGCCATTCAACGCGTTCTTATACCTCGACCATGTCATAGAGTTCTGCTTCTTCGACATGCCTTTACACGAGAATTTTGTGCCCTCTTTTCCTTCCACAAAGTAACACTTGGTTGTGTCAGCGATCATTCTAAACCCCATAAACTCAAGCTTAAACAGACCTCCTGTTCGACTCGAGTAGTTATCGGTGACGAGCCAGTTTTTCACGTCTTTATCGTACTCTTCGAGCAGTTCAGGGCGAACGACATCACACAACTCTTCCCCAGAGATCGCAAAGTATGCACTGTCTGTGTCCATGTAGACGTATTCAAAGTCTCGACGATCCACGTACTTGTCGATGAAGTCATAATAGAACTCAAGCATGCGCAATTTGGCCAGCTGGTACACCGCAATGCCGCACTGGTACGCTCTGTCGATATGCACCTTTTTCTTTCCTCTCGGATCTCGTAAGCATCGCCTATCTCTTCAAGGTCTTCAAGGTACGGTGATCTCATCGCTGCATCCACCTTCTTTTCATCTCTCGTAAAGATGGTGTTCGCGTGCCTCGCTAGATCTTCGATCATTTTCCCATAAAACGAGTTCCCTTTCAGCTTGGCTGTATCTCCCGCAATACGCTTGTCAGGATCCTTATCGGCTTGTCGTCGTGCATCCGCAATTTCTTCCGGAAACCATGCAAATGGCTTACCTCGTTTGTACTTGATGAACTGGTGAAACGCTGTCACCTTCAGGCCATGGTCGAGGTACCACTTTAGCACCGGAGTGTACAGCAAGATCTTTTCAGCTTTCATCAACCCTAGAAGCTTACGTGTGCCTGAAATACGTTTGCGCCCTGTTGCTTTTAGGTACTCGTGCATGTGCTCAGGGATTTGATCGTCGGGTATCTCTTTCACAACAAATAGCGGAGCCATCTCGCTAAATTTGTCATACAGTTCCTTCGGCACTTCGATGTCAACCTGCGCAAAACCGAATAAGCTGCCGCTCTGCACCCCTTCTGTCAACAGTCTGATGTTGTGCTCAGCTGTGGGTGTAGGCACCTTGAAGAGCTTCTCCTTTCCACAAGGAAAGTCTTGCATCAACGTACTCGGTACAGCATGTTCGCGTCGTACCCCAAAACAGTTTTGCACTTCCGTGGCTCCTGGTAGATATGGGATCTGATACCCGTCACGTCTCTCTCGTGGTACCTACAGAACACGATGGCAGGCCCTCCCACCATGCCCGTCTGCAAGAGCTCGTAGGCCTCATTCTTCGTACACTCAGTGCAAGCCTTTTGCACCTCTTTGCAAGCCTCGCACTTCTTGGAACTATGTTCGGCGTTGCTGTTGAAGCAGTCTTCATTACACTTATGCTTACAACGCTCTCCTGGAGCGTATAGCTCTAGCTTTGGATTCAGTCGTAGAGACTTGTTCAAGACGTAGCGCATCGATACGCCTGGAATGCTTACCGCGTCTTTCAAAATGTCTATCTCGTCGTCGTAGTACTGCAACCTTGTCTTGTCCACGGCTTCGATGAAAGGTTCCACGTCGGCTAGATTGTACTCGCGCAACCAGTCCATCATGGTGACGCAGCCTCGCTTGTAAAACTCTGCACGGAATGTTTCGTACTCTTCAGGAGAGAGGGTGTTTTTCCCACTAAGACTGCTATAGAAGTGTTCGTACGCCACGGGTCCGACGTGGTTTAGCTTGTCATAGCTTGTCAGCCACTCGTATGGGAACACCAGCTTTTCGAGCTTGCAATCCAGAGACTTGCACCATCGGTCGTAGCTCATACCAGGAGCGAGAAAATTTTTGATATCGAGAAATTTGAACCTCGAGGTCGTGAGGAACATGTAGTCGTTGTCTTTCTTCGCCACGTTGATCTTTTCGCTATCGTCTCTGACAATTTGATCGACAAAGTGCCGCTTGATCATGTTCAGGTCATACTTGCCACTGTTTGAACCCGATCACGGCCACTTGGTTTACCCACTCGTTCCATGCCTTTTGAGTCTTGTCTGGAAGCATGTCAAAATCGTCGGGTCTCGGGTACATCCTTTCCACTTCTTTCACGATGTGGGCGTGTCTCTTTTCGAGCTGCTCTACAAATCGTTCAACCAAGATCTTGGGATCATCGTACTCCAGGAACGTTGGATCTCCGTTCAGACTATCGTGAATGGCGACGCTGACCGGCACATGCTCCGAGATGTATGTTAGATCGGATGTTTGCCGCTGGTGTAAAGGTGCTAGGAGGGCCTCGAAATCAAACACGATGTAGTGAGGGTAGGGTCGAAATTCTTTCTTGAAGTACCTCTTGGCTTTGGGTGGGCTCTCACACTCCCACACTGTCACGAGGTTGTAGCCAAGTTTTCGGATGCCTTCCTCCTTAGACTTGGTGGCAATATATCGATATTTATTCGTGTTTGTTCCTTGGCAGGGGCATCCGTGCCACTTGCAACCGTGGTACTCATAGACTGCTTGGTCTGAGGTTCATAGCCGTCTACAAGGTAGACTTGGTTTTCCTTTTTGCCATAGCGTATGACTCGTTCTCCTCCATGCCCACACAGCGCGTGATGATGTGCCTTCCAGTTTCCCTCGACATGTGCTCGAGCCATTTACAAGCGTCATAGCTGAAGCCCTCATCGTAAAAGACCTTCTCTGACTTGCTAGCATGCGCTTGACCTTCTCGCCTTTGCAGATGATGGTCGGTTTTTTTCCTTTACATATCTTCTTATGTCTCGTAAGATCTCCGCTGCTTGTAAACATTTGCTTGCAGACTTCGCATTCCCATTTCTGTTGTGCCAATACGTCTAAATCCTTGATGTAGAAACAGTGTCCATCCAACATACCAAGGTTTGATCGTGTCTAAATCTTTTTTGTATTGATTCTGACCGTACACGAGTCTCCATGGTGTTTTCTCAGAGTTGGTCTTAGGTTCAAAGACTCTGATGTTAATCTTGAAACGCTTCGCTATACCCTCAAAGTCAACGAGCTTCGTAGCACGTACATCTTCCCTCTTTAGTTTGGGATTCTCGTA
>JASGCC010002550.1:0-27894 GCA_030067915.1 Hydractinia echinata
ACAATGGAACCTCTAATAGCGGCCACTTTGGGGGACCCAGCTTAGTGGCCGTTGCATTAGAGGTGACCGATGTATGGAGGTTTTATATGAATATCCTTTTTTTATCAAAAAGTCTGGTCGGGAGAGGTGGGAGGGGCTCAAAGAATGATTCATGATCAAAATAAACATAAGTAAATACATGTATCTTATCAGTACAATCTACAATCATGTTACAACTTTTTACTGAAATAATCTGTTACTTTTTTTGTGAAACATTTTTAGCCTAAATGCTTCAAGTCGTAGTGTGACAAGATTCAAAGCACTTACTAAGTCAGCATCACCTAATGTTGCACAAAAGTTGTTTAAATCATCTACAATAGATAAGGCTGCTTGACTTGACTTTATTTTTAACTCTGGTCGTTCAATATCAAAATCATCCTCGACTTCTCCTGGTGTTTCTATCTCGTCATCACCTTCGATCGCCCAACAATTTGCTGCTTCTCTCAGGTTCTCCTTCCAGTTCGTGGAATGTATATCGACTGTGCCTACTGATGTCACTGCATCTTCGTCTTGATTTAAGTAGGAGTCGACTGTTGAATCAGGAGATATTTCCGAGATTAAACTTTGCAATTCGTGGGGCTGGTTTAGGACTTGAAATACCCGTAACATAAATTAAAGTGGCTAGAGCAATTTACGAAAAAGATCCTTTCACATGCTATTGACATCGGTAGAAAATTTCAAACATGATATATTATGAAGAAATATACTTATTGTAAATAAAAAAACAAATTCTTTTTATTTTTCCTTTCATTTGCTTGCATAAAGATTTTTTTTGACCGTTAATAGAGGTGAAATTAGACATTGGGACAATAGAAAGTGGCCGTCTGGCCGTTGATGGGAGGTGACCGATGTATGGAGGGTTTTTTATAAGAGTTTGACCATGAATTCGGCAGGGATTTTCTTTTCTGGCCGCTTATCAGGAGGTGACCGATGTATGCAGTTGACCGTTAATAGAGGTTCCACTGTAGTTTATATTTTAAGTTAAAATTCTGATATAAGAAGTTGATAAATTCCTTTAAACGTATGATTTTTATTATCCATTTTTTTCAGATATTGCTTGCTTTGAAAAAAAGAATAGTTTTCCATTAATTCTTCCAAGAAATGACTGCGTTGGTAATACTAAATCGGTAAAACGTTCCTAAATTTTGTACAAGTGACTAATATTTTTGCCAACTAAAATTTTTGCCGAAATTTTATTATTCCGATGTTGATTAGAACTACGTTATTACACTAATTAAAATTCACTTGAGAAACACGGTTAGGTCATTGCGTTATTTTGTATTTTATCACCCGTCGCGCACAAATAACAACAACAGAATTTTGTGTAATAAGGCACCTCAATGGTTTATTTTGTTCATTTCAAGTAGTTTAGAATTTTTTTAGACAGATCATTAACGTGTTTGGAGAGATGATGAAATTTGTATATCGAACGTGCCGCATTGCATCAATAGCAATCTAAACTCGTACGACTTCTCAGACGATTGTTGATGTGACAATCTTTTATTTGAATGTATTAGCACTGTGCTTCCGAATCGTGTTTTACATAGTTATTTTATGTCGAAATTAGTAAAAAAACAAGCAAGACAAACTATACAACTAAAGATGTTAATTTTTTACATTTTTTCAGCCTTTTATTTTTGTCCATCATCAGTCGGTTAGGGCGTGATATTTCCCCCGATATAATTCCGTTTTTTGGTATGGAGTTGAATTTAGGTGCGCAGCTTCGGTGCCATTTTATCTATTGTTTCATTCTATTTAAACAAAGGAAAAGTTGCTTGGCGGTCGCACCGGTATGTCACCGTACAAGTATATATGGTCAGATTTACGTATGAAGAATAACTGTTCTAAAATATTTGTTTGTTAGAAAGGACTCACATTATTGTGTTCTTATAATCTATAATGAAATTTAGGCGATTGGTAGTCGTAATATATTCAAGGTTTTGACAAAATCTCAATGTTCTTACAAACTAAGTTCTTATAAAAAACAACGTGCACATTAAAAGAAGAGTTTTATGAATTATAAGTGGTCGATAAAGCGCCCCATCGATTAATGAGCGATAATTCTTTATTCAGGAAAGTCACAAATTTTAGACAATATGGCGAAAAATCAGCGAATGACCCGATAAATGACCCCACAAACTTGGGCTAACAGGATCTAAAATTGAATCTACATCGAAGTGTATACTCCCTTAACTGACCCATCCTGTAATAAATACAGAACTTGGTTGTTGAAGACGATTCGGAGGGAGACGAGGGCGTTTGTATTTTCTTCCCTTTGAATAAGCGCTCCGTTTGAAAGCAGAAATAACTGTCTGAATCGATATGGTATACATTTTACATTTTGAAAATCCTTCGGGAAAATGCTAAGGAATGGCGTTACATTAGTGAAATAACAAAAACAATAAACAACAGATACCTGTCCTTTGGCTGCTTCCCATCTTTTAAAACCAGCACGTAGAAGAATAGCAAAATCTCCTATCTCATGTGGAATTTCGTGTAAAAGGATAGCGAAAGTTGTGCACAATCCAACCTGCAAATAACATGTGGTGAGCGTTAGCAAAACATAAAAGAAAAACACACAATATTTTCTACTATTTTTTAGTTTATGGACAAATTGACAGAGATTCGTTTGTCGCTACTAGGAGCTACCATTTTAACTCACACAGAGAGGGCAAAAATTGTAATCTAGATGACATAGTGTAAACACAGGCTTGATGAGACTGTTTATATGAAGTCAAAGCATCTCGTCAAGAACTTGGCTACTCCATCAAAGTTTTCGATATACACGTGTTATACAAGAAAACAGAAGAGTTATAAATTGATTCATATAGATTCGCTTGAAGGTTTGCCAGAGACACAGTATATCATTTAGACGAGCCTAACAGCCCAACATAAACACTCCCTTTAACTGTAGTAAGAAGTAATGCAAAAGGCCAACAATAACTGGGACATCTTTGGGACATCTTTTGGAGGATTATGGAAAAGGGTTCGTGGTGCTTAAACTGGCAAGTTTTTCGAGTTGTCTAGTATTCATTCTCACAAAATCCTCTTGACATGTTTTAATGCAAAAATAATTTTCAAATACAACCCTCATAAAAAAATGAACAAGTGATAATGAATTGTAATGATTTTATTAAACGCTTCTTTTTTAATGCCCTCCTTAATAAATATTATTTTTATTTGAATCATTGAACTTTTTGCCACCCAGGACGCTCATTTAATTTTGAGACTTTAAAAGAGGCTCTCTTCAAATAATATCATACATTAAAAAACGTTTTTACGCAAATTAGAAAAAAACACACTTTAATTTGGAAATTTTAAAGTTGTAAACCCTTGTAAGACACCCCCAATAAAAAATGAAAATGGTTCAAATAACTAGCATTTCTTGAAAAAAGGGGCACTCATTTAAGGGAGGAGTCCACTAAATATTCTCTATCAAAGAGGGTGTGTTTGAGCAGAGGTGCTCATGCGAGTAAATTTGTGAAAGTTAGCAACAAAATAACATTGACTTTTATTCCGATGACACTAACTGTACCTGTTAATAATGTTTTAACGTTAACAGAAAACAAATTTTTAATTTAAATTCTTATAATCTTATAATCTTCATTTATTTTTATACCGTAAATGATGGCATAAGATTTGACTTTAAGGGTGGGCGCTTATTCAAGAGGGCGGTAAATCGCGAAGGGCTTATTTTGGTGTTATGTAAAAAGCTTTCTTTATAGAAAACTATAAATATAAACACTGAAGATTATGAACAGGTATAAATAACATGTCTCTGGGCGTAAATATTTATGGTTAAATTTCCTTTACTTCAATAATAACGAACTGCTTGAATAGACATCCATTTCGAAATGAAATTTCATGCTGTAGATGATTTTAAGAGCAGAGCTGTTTTTGAGTAAAAAGGTCGTTTTTTCTAATTTCCAAAATATTTGAATAAGCGCTCCCTTAGGCTTTAGTAACATATTCACATAACCGCCCGCGGGGACTTATTCAAGAGGAACGCTTATTTGAGAATGGGCGCTTAATCCAGCATTTACGGTAATACAAAAAGTTGACTTCAAAATAAGTGTTCTTTCAAATAAACCTCCCCCCCCCCCTAAAAGCAATATCAGAGAAAACAAGTTATTGGGTGAAAATCATAGAAATCATTGAATCATTGAGAAGTATTTTCACTTGTCTTTTCATTATTCCAGACCGTATTAATAAGATGACAAGTGAAAACCTCAATTATTAAAAAAAGAATTAGATCACAAAAATAACCTGTCTGTCTATGACAATAAAATTCTCTTGTTGGTAGACATTCCAGATATTATTAAGTCAGTTAGTTGTGAATATGGCCAAGGAGTGCACACCTCCATGGTCAGCTTTAAAACATTTTTCATCTCACCTTTTGTCACACTGCCTTACCCATATTAGTGGCAAATTAAGAGGTCAAAAAAGACAACAACATTCGATATGTTCGCTTCAAAAAAGTCGCTCCTAACTATCCGAAAGATTTAACTATGTTTTTAATAATCAGCCCAAAGAAGCATCTTTACTGAATCTCCTTGTTATTATTTTAGCTATCAAGATTCACAAACAATATTACGAAAATCAGAGCAACAATTGGAACCAACTTACAGGAATGCTGACCATAAAACTACCCGCCACAGCTAAACCATGTGTGAAATTATCGATGCAATTCGCAAGAAGATTAAGGTAGCCAATAATCTAATAAAAATAAACATCACACGTCACACTGGCTGTTAAAAAAATTATTGAACGTTATCCTGAACATTACTAACATTAAAATGAGGTCCCTCTCACAAATCAGTGTTACTCATTGGTGCAAAACTTCACGCTTGTGTTTTATGAAACAAAGGAGGCAGACAAGCTTCTTGACTCGCTTAACCTTAAACTGTTTATAAGGTTTTGCACCAGTTGGTCCGATGAGTCTGTATATTGAAATACAGGATTAAATATGATAGAGGTCACGAACATTTTTATTTGTAAAGCAAAAAGTAATTTGTTTAAACATACCTTAATGTGTTCTTCAGTTATGAATTCGTCGTCTTCGTCTCCTGGTGAAAATAAAATAACACCTTACTGTTATTATTTTACACATTTTATATATTAGAAGTAGCAGGGGGGGGGGGTGGTTGGGGTTAAAGGTGAAAACGGGTGATGTTTGATGCACTTCTTTATGGAGACAGGCCTAATGATATTTACTAAAAGTTAGGAAACTCATTAAAAACTTTTAAAACTAACATTGCAGTTAACTTAAAAAAACTTTAGGACTGAGGTTCCCCTGGTTCCTTATATAAAACATTCAAAAAACTATGTATGTTTAAAAAATAATAGAAGAAAAAAAAATTACTACAATGGAAAATAAATAGTTACATACAAATCAGAAAATAAATTCGTTCTGTGTGTGTCATCACAAACATTTCAAAAGTTCAAAAATGGACAAAAATCATTGAGATAAAATTTGCTGATGTTGACAAATTGCCTAGATATTTGGCCCCATTGATTAAAACTATATTGAGCTTTTGGAAATCTCATTATCCCCCTATCTGACAGTGACAGATGTTGACTCATTAAACATTATTACATCTTTTTTATATAGTATGTCAAATTTTGTCACATTGTTGGTGAAGCAAGCTTGAATGCCTATAACTCATCCTTGCATCTCATAAGAACAGGCAGTTGTTAAATGTGATCATATTTCCGGGTTGTTTGGACCAGAATATTGACTTACTTTTAGATCTCATTTATGATCATTGTCGGTTAGTTAAAGAGGATAAATTTATAGCTGATATGAAAATAAAGAAGAGAAGATAACAGAAAAGTAAAAAATACTAAAAATGTATATATGGTGTAATACTTATTTAACAAAGAATTGATCTGAATATTGCAGAATAGAACTCAAAACATGAAGTAAACATAAAATTAACAGAATGTTTGGTTAATTTTGAATATTTTGACATAAATAAAACGTTTCTTCTAAAAATTTTCAATCAATTTCTTTTTCTTTTGTGCGCTAATACAGAAGATAGGAAATATGGGAAGTGCAATGGTCTTATGCATTATAGGGGTAAAGCTAACTTTCATTAGACGTTAGTAGATTTTACATTCTAGACAGTCCAGTACTCTCAACATAATAAAGATAAAGATATAGTAAGTCAATTTTTGTCACATGATTAAATTTGTTAGGGTATTGTCCAACAAACCATAATCGTGTTTCTTATGGGGTATGTGTTTAACACTTTGCTTACCTAACATACATTACAATTTACCAAAGTTATCCCACCATAATAAAGTTAGGTCAACTTATGTCACATGTAATCATTAAAAATTCCTATAATTTGACAGTGGTTAATGTTGGTAAGTCAATTTTTTGTTACAGCAGTAGATCTTTCCTCCCTGGCAAGAAATTATAAAGTAATGTATAAAAATATGAAGTGTCAAAGTTTCGGCTTATTTAATGATTTAGTATGTCGTGGAAAGTCACTAAGAATCAAGGTGAACCTATCATTTATTAAAATATAAAGTCTTTTAATAAATATATTTGACAGCTTTTCCCTAAAATAACGTGAAGTAGATATTAGTAAAGTCAAACAAAAAGTAAGTCAAATTTTGTCACTTCAATATTTCATCTATAGTATTGGATTAAGTAAGTCATTCATATCAGCAAATTTTGAATAAAAAACATTTTTGATATTTCTTTTTGAAAATATTTACAAAGGTTTTCCGGAGAGAAAAAATGCTGTAGACACTCTGTTTAGAAAGATGTATGTTGACAATTTTCAAAATATAAATGAGGGAAAAAAACATTATTGTAAAAACACCTTCACCCACTTACCTGGTTCGGAAACTGCAACATTGTTTTGTTTAATGTCTTGTGAATTTTCGCGTTTTCTAATTGTCTCATCTTGCTGCTTAGTAACACCATTTTGGCCATTGATAGGAGTGTTTGATTTTCCATTAGTGTGCCCATTCGATTTTCCATTGACATGTCCATTTACTTTACCATTGACATGCTCATTTTTCAAACCATTTTTCAGTTCTTCACTCTGAAGTGATAAACATTACAACTAGTTTTAATAAAAACAGCCAATGGATTTATGCAATGTTGTGAAGGGGGCAAGCTTAAGTTTGCAGATAAAAAAACCAAACAACAACAGGAAAGAAAAGTTTGTGCAAGAAAAGATTGCAGAATTTAAAGATTGCAAATTCATGGTCAAATAAATCGTAAATTGCAGAATTAAAGATTGCGAATCGGATATTGTGTGAAGAAATTGCAAAATTTAAAATTGCGAATTGAAGCAATGATCCATGCATTTTTCCACAAAATTGCTTGATAAATTTTTTTCATCTTGCTCATTAAGATTTATTCCTTTGAAAATTTATTTTGATGCAAATAATTAATTGTCTTTTTTCTTGGAAATTGACAAAATTAGATTGCAAATTTTTTTTTTTTTGGAATTGTGGAAGAAAAAATTGAGAATTGCGTAATTTTTCTAGGCATAGCTGAATAAAAGATTGCAAATTGTAGGCCAAATTCGCAATATTTAATTCTGCAATCTTTTCTTCTGCAGACTTACTTTTTGTTTGCTTGGCTTGCTTAAAAAGATTTATTTGCTTTTTTTGAAATGCACACATGCCTCAACATTTTTGTTCTTCTGCACTTAACGACCTACCCCCTTCTTTCCCACAAATTAGATGTTCTTTAACTGTACACATAGTAATTTTCATTCTAAGACAATGTCAGCAAATTACCATGAGGGGGGGGGGGGGGGAGCAGATGAAGACTGTAAAAGTAGATAATGTTATTTACAAAACAATTAATTACCCATTACTGAGGGAATTATACTTGTCTACTTTGGTTTTGTCCCATATTTTTTGCTTTTCCAAAATCAATTATTTTATTTTAATAAAAGCAAAAACAAAAGTTTTCCCTATTTTTTTAAAGGTCTTAAAGTTCACAATGATAGTCATCGTGATTGGCCAAATTATCACATACAATGGGACTAATGCGCTAAAATACAAAGTCCCCACCTGGAACAATGCAGCAACTTTGTGCCTGTTGTTGGTGGACTTTAGTTTTGTGTAGAAATAGTAAAAAAGGTATGTTCTCCTATTTACCGTGTCTATGGTATATCGTTCGTGTACAATATGCCAGAATAAAAAATATTTTAGACTAAAAAAGTTTAAATGACACTATCGTAAAACTTTATGGTGAAGTATTCATACTGCATACTTTTTTAAAAAGATAGAAAAAACAACATTTATATTTAAATTGGATTCTGTATTTTTAGAACACATAAACAAGTCATATAAAAAGAAAAATCTTTTTTAAACATTTCCATGAATTGAAAAAACAGGATTATTTTAAACAACATAGGACATGTAAAATGGATTAGTTTATTAAATAGATTAGCATGCTACCGAAAAAAAGAGCAAATCTCATTTTGTAATCTGTTTACATAGATAACCCTTTGTTTACAGACACAAACCTTTTTCTTTGAATTCTGTTTCTCAATTCTTTCCTTCAATTTTTCTTCTTCGAAAAATATTTTCTCAATTGTCATAAAGCAAAGGAAACCAGCTATAGTCCAAAGCCCTATCTTTAATGATTCTGTATGATCATGTGCACCTAAATATAGGTAAAAAATAAAATTAGGCTAAATATATAACAGTAATTATTTGCTTTATTGAGTTTACAAAAAAGTGCACCTCTCAAATAAATATTGCCTCCTACGCATATGTCTATTTCAATAGGACTATCGTTTTTTAATCCTATTAGGTCTGGGATTTTTTCAAAAATATTATGACTGGGAGAGAGGGTGGAGAGTTTTTATCTGCCCGCACCTCCATAAATTTGATAGGCTATCCCACTTGGCACACTTATAGTTACGTGACTTCATCAAATTTGTCCAAAATAACAGTGTCAGTTTAAAATCCAATTACTCTAGTTTTAAGATTGGATTTTAACATTCTGTTTAGAGTTTCTGATAGCCAAATAAAAGTTATATCTTCCAGGTTTTTACACATTTCATATGACATAGGAAGATGGATAACCAGAAGGATAAACATCTTACATTGATATCTATTCAAATTCTGTATTATTTTAAAAACAATAGAATCATAGGCTCGTCTCACTTGCCCAAGTCATTTCTGTTGAAAATATGATCAAACTTTCTCCTAATAAATGGAAAGGCTACTAGTTTGATGTCCAATTGACCTTCATTGTGCTTATCTTAGCAGTTAAACCTTGTAGATAGTTTATATGTTGATGTATCAACAAATCACATGTTTTAGAAGAGAAAGGATTCTTGTGAAAGGGCTTGAAAATCTCTATTTTAAAGCTTGTTGAAGGTTAAAAGTATTGTCTACTGATTAACGAAATGTAGAGAAACAAATTAGAAGTGGCTGCAAAGGGGTTGCCATACGAAGAATTCAGTAGTGTTTTGCGTATCTTTTTCTGAAGTTTCATGCTTGGAGCTTTAGGATTTCATCAGATATTATTAATTCAATTTTTTTGGCATAATTTAACAAAAATTAAATTGAAAGGGACACAATGCTGTGCAGAATTAAACCTTATCTTATTGGCACAAAAGTTATGTAGATATGTTCACAGAAGTTTATTTTGGGAAGAAGCTAGTCATGTGAATTAATTTTAAAGTTTGTTTGGATATTCAAGATATTATAAAAACTTGTAGCTATGCATGTAATGTTAACGAAAAGTGACTTTTCTTTTCTATAAAAAATATTTAATCAACGCCAGGTTCAGCAGTTATTTCAAATTTGTAGATGACTTCAGAGTATCTTCAATGCTAATTACATTCAGATGATGTCATTTTAAAAAACGTGCGAGCCATGTGGCAAGGTTCTTTTCCCTTTGTTCGGCTCCAGAACATCTAGATTATGCACGTACACCATTATCACAAATAAATATGCCAAGGTAGGCAAGTCCATTCTGTGTTGCAATAAGTAGGACGGCCACAGAACAAAAACCTATGTCTGCCAAATCCATGGTCTCTAGAGTATTTTTTTAAGGGGTCTGTCCACCCTTGTCCCAAAAATAAAAAACTGTGAACTCTGTAGGTGTTTGGAAAAGTGGTATAACTAGTTACATTTAAAGTAAGTGGGTAAAACGACAAACAGGATTTATTTTAAACACATACAAGTTTAAAGGAGTTTTCATCAAAACTCTATTATTCTTTATTCCTCTGATCTCATTAAACATTTTAATGTTTTGCGGAAAATTTTGGGCAATCGTGTTTTGTAAATTTTGGACTGCAAAAAAGTAAAAGTGGATATAACAAAAATTCAAACCCTCAGTCAGTAAAGAAATCAAGAATTCAGAAAATATTGTTTGAAACTAGTTCGTTGTCACGACAAATAAAAAAAATAATCACAGTACAAAACACAAATACTCTCTACTTTTATAGTTAACATTCATGCATTATACCATGTTTTTAAATCTTTGTCACTTCTGTTTCTTCACATAATGTACAAAATGTATTCTTGCATGCCTCACATGAGGTCTTTCTTCTTCTTGAAATTGCTTGAACTAGGGTTATAAATAATTAATTGTTCCCCATAAGATAACTAGAGTGTTTTTTTTAAAAGATTTACTTTACAATGTCAAGCCTTCTCTTGATACATTTTGAATATTTGACAGATGACATGATGGATTATCAATTTTGATTCTGTGGGGAATTGTTTTGTTGTATTTTTTATTAAGACGTGCCTTTGCTTTATTGAATTAAAAAAAAGAAAGATTTGTTATGGTACCTGTAAGATTGCAACTTGTAATATCTGTTTGCTGCACAAGTTGTATAAGAAAGTACTGATGGATCGAAGTAATACAATAATATCCCCCTGACCTGTCTAAAGTCATAAGACAGTTGTCTCTTTACTTACAAATGTATAATCAAGGAAAATCACATTTTTTCATTGACAAATGTTATATAAAATTTTGAGAAAATACATGCACAGAGTTTGTTTGTATGCTAGTTTTGTCGACAAAGAGAGAGAGTACTTTCCATGAAGAAGATGTATTCCCCTTAATTTAAATATCTTCAAAATCAAACAACTCTATTTTAACATTTTTTGGTATTTGGTAAATACATAAATTAATTTGACTAGAATTCAGCTTTATGAATCTATTTTGAGGTCAAAACAATTGCTAGGAGTCAAATTTTGATTTCAACCATAAAATTTACTAAGCGTAATATTCAAATTTTACAAGATATCAGCTTTAAGCTTGATTAAAAAAAGACTTTAAAGAAGAAACATATTGCTTTCCAGAGTGCGCCATATTTATTTACCTTTGAAAAAAATAATTAAAACTAGTCATAGCACGATGTTACTTATTTATTAAAAACCGCACCATGTTTCAAATTTTGAATAATTATGCATGGGAACTGACAAACTCTAAAATTATAATAGCAGAAGAAAGTTCTCATAAGAGACGAGCCCAACACAATAGAATTTTAAAAGATGTTTCTCCTTCTGTTTATCTATTATTATTATTATTATTATTATTACTATTATTTACTCAGGATAGCCTCTTCAGTTTCTATAAAAACAGTTATCAACGAGGGTCCTGCGAAGGAGGTCCTAGTGAATTTAAAGCTCCCATTTGAGCTACCGAAGGCGTGCGTGCAAGCACAACAACTGCTCAACTAGACAACCGCCTAAGATATCAATCCTATTCTTATGCTGAACGTTAAGCAGAAAGGATCGATTCACACTGCATGACTCGGTCAGGGTTTAAACCCAAGACCTTCCGCTCTACCACAAAGCCACCAGATATCCTCCTAGATATGACAAAATGCTAAAAATTACCAGAAAGTGCAATTCTTATCATTTTTGGGAATCAAGTGTCAAAATAAATAAAGAATAGGAGGGGGGAGGGATAGTACAAAACTGCCCCCACCCCCCCCCCCCACCCTCACTTTACTTTTTTCCTTGCAAAATTTTCAAGCAGGTTGTTTAAATATTTTTTAAATATTTTTTTAAACACAATAAACTTTTACATTCCTTGCCGGATATAGAAAAACAGCTGGCTTAAAAAGGAGTTAGTTATAAGACACGTAAGAAGACTAATAAACAGAGTATCTCCAGAAAATTAAAGATGATCCGGGCAGTGTAGTCTGCCCAGTGGATGACTGACATCTTTGGAATCTTTAAAAATTGTAAATACATAAAAAGATATTTAACTGCATTAGTTGAAATCGATCATAAATTATCCGCATCTTAAAAACATCTTCTCGTTGCACTACTGTACAGTGGCAAACAAGGGCAACAAATCTTTCCCGAAATATGACACAACTTTCTGGAATACAACAAATGTTTCCTAAAAATACGACATATATATTCCATAAGAAGCAACAGCTTCTTCAAAAAATATGACATTTTTAAAGAAGTACCATTTTGAATTTTTGTTTCCAAAATATTTGTCCACTTCCCAGATTTCTTCAAAACAACAAACAGGAAAATTCTAAATCCAGACTGTCATTGCAGAGTTGTGAAATTAATTTTGTGGATTTAGTCTCTCGATGTAGTATCCCAATTGATCATTAAATTTGGGTCAAGTCCGACATTTTTTCCCTGGCATTTATTTTTTGCGGATATGTGTTACTTTTATAGGCACTAGTGCTTAAGTAATTTTTGCCAATGTCAAACCCTGACTCTAATGTCCATGTTCAAATACCTTTTTTTACGATATTTTTTACGAAATTTTTCAGTGTGATAAAAAGTTTATTTTATTAGGGTGGTTTATTTTTTAATGTTAAATTCTTTATATTTCTGTTGCTTATGCAGTACTACTATTAGGTTTGGAAACGATTTTCATGGTCTCTTTATAACACTTTTTAATGCTTTTAGGTGATATGTTCAGGGTTCGAATTAGAAATATAAAGTCAGTCAGCAAAAATTTTCTAACTGTAGAGAAAAAAACCCTCCTTGCTATTGTCTGGGAGCAATGTAGGCCACTTTCCATTGATCTTTTGATAATGGTTATTTGTTGCAGCAGCCGTTATAGAAATAGGTGAATGATTTGCAAAGACAGCATTTCGATTCACAAATTGCGAATTGTGACCTGCTAATTCGAACCTTGATTTTAATATGTGTAATATGTTGCATAGTGAAGGGGGAGTTGGGCGAAGTGTTATTTGCAGGATAGGTTTTATTTGGAAAAAGTTTGGAGAGTTACTTACTTTCCAGAGAGTTACTTGTCAATTAAGTTGGAAGGTTGTATATGGCCTGTGTAAGAAGTGTTTTGTTTTATGGAAGTGAGACATGAGAAGTAAAGTATGAAGGTCTTGAATGTTTGGGAAGGAATGATATGAGAATGATTGGGTGGATGTATAACATCAGTCTGAGAGACAAAAAGAGTTCAGATGAGCTAAAAAGAAGGCTAGGTATTCTTTACATGAAAGATGTTACCAGATAAGAAGATGGAGTTGGTTGGGGCATATAGAGAAACTGAATGACGATAATTGGGTAAGAAAGTGTAGAGACTTGATAGAAAAGTGATGATGATGATGATGTACCATATGAAGCTTAAGAAGGATAAGCTAGCAAAGGAGAGTATTTTTACCTTAGGCTAGAGGTAGATTATTATAATTACAAAGGCTTGTTTCAGGAGTGTAATGTTGTTTATGGTGCCGTAGCTTAGTGGTTATAACTCTCGTACTTTGTGTGGGAGACAGGGGTTCAATTTCCCTTGGCGGGGATTCAATATGGGCAAGTGAATGTTATCATAGCCCTGGGTTAACTCAAGTCATGTGAGGGAAATTGGGAAGATGGTACAATGTGTGGGCGGTTGGGTGTTGCAGGGAGTTGTATGGTCGAGCGTGGAACCTAATTGGGTCTGTGTAGTTCAAAATGAGCATTACTCTAAGACTCCCAATCTAAGCCATGGCTCCTCCTGGAAATAATAGACAGGATATATCCTTCAATATTTGTGAGGCTAGCCATGTAAAATATGCACATCTATCTATCTATCTGTTTTGGTGTGAAAAATAAAGGGCAGACTAAATAAAGGCTGAACTTCCACATTATTTGATTTGTTAAAAAATGCTGAAGTAGTATCTTAATTTCAATGAATTGCATTGGTAGTCCTTCAACAAAAAGAAATGCTGAAGATGATGATGATGATGATGATGATGATGATAGGCTAAATAAATAACAAAGGAAGTTTAAAAGTTCTTCTTTTAACAAATTTTCTTCTTTAACTTTATTTAATAAATGACAATGTGTAACATAAAATATATTATAGCAAAGTAAAAGGTAAAATCATTTATTAATACTTTTAGGGATTACTGGAAAATAAAAAGATAAGATCGAGCTCCGGAAACGATTAGCAGGAAAAAGCTAGACGAGTACAAATTCTTATGACAATTAGGAACCTGAACCATCAAAAGATGAGAGTAGGACGAGAGTCAAGTGTTTCGTGAGTGTCAGTCGATGCAAGTCATCCAAGCAGTATCTGTAGAAGACAAAAGCGACAATAAAGCAACATTTCTTCAATGAGAGAAAAGATGAAGACCAGTACAGAGGACCCACTAAATTGCCTAAGTCTATGAATTCCGTCAAGTAGATAAAAACAATGAGCACATACTCCAGCCAAGATGTGGAATCAGTACTTTAGACACGGCAGAATGGTATTGAATACATAGAAAACAAAGTGATTTATACTCAAACTTGAAATTTTTATAACTATGTGAAGTAGTTTGTTTTTTTAATTAAGAATACTTTTCAAACTTAAGGCATTTATTAGAAATATCTGATAATATACTGTTTTATCATGTGACCCCATCTTTAAGGGCTCTTAGAAATAAGTCTACAAATTCTGACAGTGTGTCAAATAAAGTTGTCAAAAGCATAAGACTTCATATTCATAAATATAAAATTCGGAAAATAGTAAACAGTACCACTAACATGATAATACAAATACTCCTTACACCTGATATATACATTAAATGTGAACAAACAACATCTGGCAACAAATAAATAAGAAAATTTACAGCTACTTCATAACTTATATAAAAATAAAATAAATGATAAACGAATGAAAAGTTTGTTATTTTACAAAGATTAAACAAATAAATACTGGATAAAAAGTTATGCGATATTTATAAAGGGAAACTGAAATCCACATAAAAATTCTGATTCTACCCTCTCACACAAAATATAGACAAAACTGGGCACATACCATTCTTCAAGTACATATATGATTCAGGAAGTAAATGAAGAAAAACATCCCCAAGTAAACCACCAACAGCAAAACTCAGCAAAATATTCAAATGTGCTGGAGATACTAAAGAATAAGAGAGAAATAGTTATTCAATTTCTGCTTCTCGTTACAACACTTTTCATTCTATTTTATGGGAAAATCAGTTTTTTTGATGGGGACAATCTTTTAGGAAGAATTGTCATTTAATAATCTTCCAATCAATTCTGTTAAAGATAAAGAGATTTAACGTAGTCAAGCGTAGAGAATTTGGAGTTTACATTGATGAAATGGCTTAGATTCATTTCTTTCTTATTCAGCAGACTGGACATTGAATTTATGCACCAAATTTTTATAAATATGTACTTGCACAATAAAAAAATAATTTTTAATGTTAAACTTTAAATGTACCTCCCACTTAAAAACAAGTTTATTTCATATGAAAGAACTTGGAAAGTTATCTAGGAATCTTTTAATTTTTTGGAGAAACCTTTATTGGTTCTCAAAATTTTGAACTTAGAAGCTCCCCTAAATATGCAAAATTATGGCATCATCCCCCTGATGCTGAAAAGCAATAATTGCTGTTATCAATGATAATGGTAATAATTAAATATTAACATTCGTTTTAATATGCTCTAAATATCAACCTAAACGGCTGAAAACATAATATACATCATCATATATATCTTGGTTAAAACATTAAATACAACACCTCACTTCAATCAGGGAGATGATGATGATAGATAGATAGATGTGCATATTTTACATGGCTAGCCTCACAAATATCGAGGGATATACCCTGTCTATTATTTCCAGGAGGGGCCATGGCTTAGATGGAGAGTCCTAGAGTATTTAATGCTCATTTTGAGCTACGCAGACCCAATTTAGGGCCCGCGCTCTACTAGACAACTCCTGGCAACATCCAACGGCCCACACAGTGTGCCATCTTCCCAATTTCCCTCACATGGCTTGGGTTAACCCGGGGCTATGGTAACATTCACTCGCCCATGTTGAATCGCCGTCAAGAGGAATCGAACCTCTGTCTCCCGCACAGAGTATGAGAGCTATAACCACTAATCTACGGCGCCACAAATACATAATTAGTGGAACTTTTAAGTCAAAAATCTTGAGATTTTCCAAAAAAAAAAGAGATTTCTAGACAACTTTTCAAGCTCTTTTATACGAAATCAACTTGTTTTCAAGTGGGAGGTAAGCTTTAAAATATTTTTTGAATATAAACCCACTTTACGTACATAAATGAAAATAATGAGTGCTTAACTTTGTCCCCAGGGCCTCTATTTACGTTTTTGCTATGGCAAACCAGTAATGCACACATTTTAAACCTGCAGCAACACATTTAATATGTTATTAAATAGACCAGATAAAAAAGCTGGGTCAAAGATTTGAGTTCGAAACATGCAGCTGCACCTTTTGAAACATGTTCTGAGGTAAGTTTCAAAATATACAACTGCAAATCACACAGCTCGGTTGAGTGTTTAAGCTTTGCCACATATTCAAAACACAGGGCTGCACATATAAAGCATTTACCTGCATATTTACTATTAAATACAAGACAGGTTGTCAAAATACGAAAATTCCTGTATAAATGAGGGAGGGCTCTGCCAAATTTTTGAATAAAATTTGCAATTATCTGCTAACTCCTGAACTATTTCCGACATTACCTGAATTATTTCCGAAATGCAAAAGAGTGCTTTCAATTTCGTTGACTCACCCACAAAAAGGCAACCTTCAGGTATTACAGAATTGTCTGACTTTATTAACTATAATATTTATCTATCAAATTGTATCAAATGAAACCTTTTTGAAAACTCTATGCCAACAAACTTTCTCAACAAGTTTTGCTGGTGATACAAACACAGTATGTATACCATTATGTTTTCCAGCAAAATTATGTGCAGGACTTTTGGTATACAAGGTTAGATGTCCTGCTGGTAATAAACCACTAATTAACATTCCTGTCACTAGAAAAAGCATGCCCAAACAACTCCTGTTTTGATAAATGAAGTAATTTTAAACTCTGTGTTTTTCTGACATAGTAAGTTCACATTAGGTAAGATAAAGCATTAGCTAATGCTAAGAGGGTACCGATAAGCAGATAATGCCTGTATATATAAGGGCGAGTAACTTTTTTAATTAAATTGGCGGTTGTCCTTCTAAACCAACCGCACTACCCCAAACTCGCCAAGAAAAAGGTCAGCCTACTACAATTTTATGTGTCCAGCAGCTTTTTTTTATTGTCTGTTTTTTTTTATTCTTCGGGCATTGATCGGGGTAATAAAATAATAATAATAAATATTTAAAGTGGCTAGCCCAGAAAATCACAAAAACCTATAGTTAGTGGATTGTTTCCACTGGGGGCCACTAGAACAAAAAAGAAACAAAAAATGATAAATCTTAGACTGCCTCAGCTCAATCAAACATAGTAACCTTTATAATCTGTGAAAATTGAAAAGAAAAAAAAGAAAAAACAAAAATTAAAAAGTTAAAAAGTGATCTCCATTAGAATTTGCCAAATACATTAGAGATGGAAGTCTTAAACGAAAGCAGACTTCCATTACAGGTCACTTGGTCTGGAAGATTATTCCACACTTTCGCAGCTCTAAATGGGAAGGCTTTTTTGCCAAATTCCGTGTTGACCAAGGGAAGTGTGAACCTGTTTTTTGAAGCTCCTCTTGTTTGATGATTATGACAGTTTTTTGCCAAAAGGAATTTTGAGCGCATGTATCAGGAGCAATGTGATTCATGGCTTTGAAAACTAATATGGCATCGTTTTTGATGAGTAAATTATTCATTGAATATTCCCTCTCTTTCCCAAGAAAGGTACGGACACATTTTAATCGTTTTTCTAGTTTTCCCAATCTACCTTAGGTGGCACAAGCCCATGCCGAGGAGCAGTAGTTGAAATATGGCATGACAAGTGCATTAATTAAAAGGTTTTTTGTGTGAGGTGTTAAAAAGGATGCAATGGTTCTAATTTTAGAATATTTAATTAGTATTTTTCTATTTATGTCATTAATGTGCTCTTCCCATTGCATTTTTTGATCAAATGTTACCCCAAGATATTTAACTTTTTCGCTCCTCTTCAAAGGAATACCCATATAGTTGATAGTTTTGTTCTCAACTTTTTTTTAACTGGCTGGGGTCTATGTAGTTACGACATATACGGCTTATCAACACCCCGTCTAATGCTTTACTACAACAAAAATTTACAAACCATGTTTTTTTAATTTTTAAAATGGATGCAGGCTTTTTTGGGCCGCAAGGCCCCTGAGCTTTTTTGCCATTTTATGGTGAGTCTGCATCCACACGTCAAAACTAATGACATGCTGGCAGTGAAAAAGAAACAGTAATGAAATTTCCCTAAGCCTGAATATGACTAAGGTTTCAATCTACACTCAATAATAGTATAAAAGTTTAAACTCTTGCATCTTTTTGCTTGCCACTTAGAGAGTCAAAGGAGTGACTGCAGAAAGTATGAAAATAAAAAAAATTCTATATCAAGGTTGTTGAAGGCAACACTTAGCTAGTAGCTAAATACTTACTTGATTCTTTTAATTCATGTTCTCCATCAACTCTGAAGATTAATAATGGAAGTATTCCAGTAGATCCTACTAAGATTGCAGCAGCTATAGCATAGAGCCATGCAGCATTAGCCTTCATAATAATATAATCTATATATCCCACAGTTTCTTCTTCATCTTCTTCATAATTGTACGCATCAGCACTACTTTTATATTTTGCTGGATTTGCAAAACCTGGAGATCCTGGTATAGCCCGATGTATGTTGCAAGAGCAGAGATGAAAGATAAAAAGATAGAAAACAATTCTGGCTATCATTTTGCCTGGCCTTGTGGTCTGGTGTATTTTGTCGTTCTAGCTAGCTACAAGATTCTCAATATCACATTCCAAATTATAATATTCAGTCAATAACTTCTTGTTTCACTTTTACTTTGCTGATATATCACAGCAAACCATTTAAATGTTATGGAAACAATGCCATATGGTTCATCATAAACTTCCTTTCCTTTGAAGTATTTCTGATATATCTTGTTTATCATTGAACACGCGATCTTTTTTATTTTTACAATCAAATTCACCGATTTTTTTTTAGGTAGACTGACCATGGCTTAATTTGCTTACCCTTATGATTTAATTTTAGTTGTCTTTTACACGGTTGTGCGCATGCGTTACCACAAAGGAAATGAAG
The DNA here is from genome assembly GCA_030067915.1 of Hydractinia echinata. Classification (NCBI taxonomy): domain Eukaryota; kingdom Metazoa; phylum Cnidaria; class Hydrozoa; order Anthoathecata; family Hydractiniidae; genus Hydractinia; species Hydractinia echinata. The sequence continues at coordinate 19,500 of JASGCC010002550.1, forward strand.
CAGACAAAATGCTCACCCGCAGAGCCACATATGCGACAAAAGTAACTTAATAAAAGCGCTTAAAAAGAGCAACGGGTAAGAGGAGGAAGCAATTCCGAGAATGGTTTTGAGGTCGGTGTTTTGCACACACCGTATAACATTATTTACCAATCAAGGCTTTAGAGCAACCGACATACTTATTCTAAACAAGTGCTGGAATTTCCCAATCTCTTTTTGGCATCGAAAGGGGAACACGGAAAAACGAGACATGTATTTTAGGGCGGGTTTCTCCGAAATTACGTTTTATTTCACAACCCCCTTCTTGTTTGTTCTTCATTTAATCTAACGTTCTTAAACTTTCTCTACTTTGAAGTTTAAACTGTTTTTAGAAATTACAAAATTATGCTCCAATTATCAAAATCATGCGTTAACAAATATAAATCAATCGAATTCTTAATAAGTTTCATAAGAATACATAGTGAAACCTAATAAAGTTTCTTCCAGTGCTTTTTGAAGTTTTTTTAACAAAGTTTAAACGGAGACCCAAAAAACTGAAGAATTACAAAAATGAAGATTCCCAGACGCATCGTGTTAAATTAATTTGGCTGATTTTGAAAACCTTTTTTGTCGTGTAAAAAATTGCAGTAAAAAGTGATTAAATTTTGGCCCGCAAACTAGTCTTTTTATCGACTGCGCAGATTCCACAGATTTTAGCTTTTCCTTTTCTAAGTGTGTTGAAAACTATAATGCCTCAAAAATAAGATAAAAATGCTGGATGGTAAATTCCTTCGAGTTTATTTTGTTTTACTTAACCTCGTCTCTCCACGATTAGTTAGGTTGTTTTCTAATGGTCCGTCCAAATATACAAAAACTCTAAAACGGCCTGGGAAAGAAGTTGTGGTGTGACTAATATTTTTACCAACTTCAATTTTTATCGACCTTTTTCCTGACTTTTTTTACCGCTAAGGTGCTAGATAGATAGATGTGCATATTTTACATGGCTAGCCTCACAAATATCGAGGGATATACCCTGTCTATTATTTCCAGGAGGGGCCATGACTTAGATGGAGAGTCCTAGAGTATTTAATGCTCATTTTGAGCTACGCAGACCCAATTAGGGCCCGCGCTCTACCAGACAACTTCCTGCAACATCCAACGGCCCACACAGTGTGCCTTCTCCCCAATTTCCCTCACATGGCTTGGGTTAACCCGGGGCTATGGTAACATTCACTCGCCCATGTTGAATCGCCGCCAAGAGGAATCGAACCCCGGTCTCCCGCACAGAGTACGAGAGCTATAACCACTAATCTACGGCGCCACTACTTATTTTGAAGGGCCTGAAAAAAATGTAAAAAATGTATTTACTAATGCGACAGCATTTTTAAAGTCTAAAATATTCATATTAGGCTTCATTAACTAATTTTTTAAAACAGTGCAACGCCCCTCTTAGTATTTGACACAATTTTTTGTAACTCTCTGTGTAAACTACTTGCTATTTCGACTTCACTTATAGTGGACGAGATTTTTATATATAAAATAAGATATACAAGTAAAGAAAACAATGGTTTTTTTCTAAACTAATAGTTTCATGCCGCCGCCACACGGACGACAATCTTCAGCAGTAATAAAACCTAACCGTAAAAGTTGCAATACAATGGTATCAAAAATTACAATACAATGGTATCAAAAATGGACGTAAAAAAGATGTAAAAATGACGTCAGTCGCGTGAGTCGTACGTAGCCAGATAAAATTTGTTCATGTGTCTGCATTTCGCCACAATTTCTGTTCTTTTATTGAGCAGATTGTTTTCAGGGTAGATGGCAATTTGGTATTTTTCCTCCTGACAGAGCTGACATGAAACACTTTCCGGGGAAAATGATCTGGATGCCTGTAAGATTTTCCAACTAATATTGGGGTTTCCATTCTGCTCCTTGATTCTCCAAAACTCCATAGACAAGGTCGTGCTGCCTTTGTATTTTTGATGTATAAATAAAGTCTTGTGAGTCGCGTAGCGTTTTTTGAATGCTGTTTGACAGAGACCAATATACCTTTTTTCGCCGTAGTTGGGGAGGTCGGATGTTATCGTTGCCTCGTACACGACATTGGAAGCAAGACAGTTTTGGTTCATTGGGCATAGATTTTTCCTCATGCAGTTGCAAGTTCGTTGATTGGTGGGAGGTGTTTGGGGGTTGATTATTTTGTTGTTGTGTGAGTTGATAATGGTATTCATATTCGGCATGCAGCTGTAGCTCAGCTTGATGTTGTTTTTGTTGAATATTTTGTTGAATTTGTGTTTTATTGGGAAATGTTTTTGGATGAAGTGGAAGAAGAATTTGCCAATATTGGTTGTCAGGTTTTTGTGGTATGGTGGGTTGAACCAGATGATCTTAAGTTTTCAGTTTCTGTTGTATGTGGCTTGTTGCTGCTGGTGTGGTTGGAACTTCAGTTGGTGGGTGTACCCAGATCTTTTGAGGGCTTCCTCGTAGAATGCTGCTGATTCTTTGAACACTTCCTCGTTGCATGACGTGTTTGACAGTCTTGTTTCGATCGAGATGGGGATTTGTTTGATAATGTTTGGTGGGTGATTGGACTGTTTATGGACGTAGTTGGTGATGTTATCAGGTTTGTGGTATGGTCGGTAGGTTCCGTTTGCAAGGTTGAGCGTCAGGTCGAGGTAGTTAACGATTTTCATGTTGCACTGGATGACAATCTCGAAGCCGTTTTCTTTAAAAATGTTTTGGAAATCTTTTTTGATCTTTTCTGCTTGCGGGCCGCTCAAGTTCTTGAAAGCAGCGAGGCCATCCATCATCGCGAACCGGTACGACAAGAGATCCATTGGATTTTATCGAGATGTGCGCATAATCTGTAAATTAACCTCATGTCTCTCAAAAATCCGAAGAGGGGAAGGTCGAATCCTCAGCGTAAGATATATTAGAAACTTGATAAGTATGTAAAAAGATAGATATATTTCAAATCATTGTACAAAAAATTGACAAAAAAGTATTTCATTTCTGTAATAATACTATTCTTTACTAAAAAATCAAAAATATTCTTATAGTTTTTCTCAACAACAACGACAACAATAAAAAGATGTTTTCATCATTATACTTCTATGACGTCACCGTTCTTCACTCGGCTACGATTGTGTTTTGCAAACGGCCAATTTCGTCGATTTCACATTCGACAACATCGCCAACCTAAAAGAAGAAAAGACTATATCTCCAACTTCTAATTTCAGTTTCCCTAATAGGAGCTTATCTGTTAACGAAGGATACCCTTTCCTACCAAAGATTTATACTTTTGTTTTAATTTTGAAGAGGATTATTACATTTGCTCTGAGTTTTATACCGTACTTTATATGATAGGCCTCTTCGCGACTACAGTTCACGCCAAAAGCTGTGTATAGCAGGATTTAAAGATTTCTAGATCGTACGGGAATTACTATTGGATATATTTTGCCTGCGAATATTAACAAAAAATGAGTATGGTTTCTTTTAAATTAAATAAATCAGCGCCGTTGTATTTATTTAATTAGACGGGTTTTTCCATTGTTCACGTTTTAATACGTTTGTAATATATATACAGTGGACTCTCTATAACTCAAACAGCCACGGGGAATCGGAAACCGTTCGAGTTATAGAGAGGTTCGAGCAATAGAGAGTTGGGAGTTTTTCCAAGTTTTTGTATAAATTTAGTATACATGGCCAATTAAGCGTGATTTTTCTCCCTTATATGGAATGGGGACGAAATCTTTCTTTGTACAGGATAAAATCTCGACATGTAGGCTAAGAACGGACTGAAAAAATAAAAAATAAAAAATATTTTATTGCAACGATTTATTCTTGGGAAAAAAAGAAATCCGAAATTAGAGTTTGCTTTCTCCCTTTCTCGTAGTATGTATGTATGTTTTTTTTCAATGTTGACAATGTACTGCTAGGTACACCGAATCGGGCAGCAACATCTTTTGTTCGAATGACATTCGAATCATTTAAGACCCCTCACACATGTAGATATGAAACATTCGAATCAGTTAATACTCTATTTACGTTTACAGAGCCAAAACAATGCAAAAAAACTTGTGTCATATAAAGTTCTAGATACATGTTGCGACGTTCGTGTTATAGAAAGGAAATACCCGAAGAGACCAAGAAAAACGTTCGAGTTAAGGAGAGATTCGAGTTATAGGGGTTCGAGTAATAGAGAGTTTTTTATGAAAGTTTATTAGGAAATTCCCACCGTGCCAGCGAAATCGTTCGAGTTAAGGAGATATTCGATTGTTTGATTGATTCGATTCGATTGTTCATGGCGACTTGTTCTGAGTTACACTTGCCGAGATAGTTCGCCGAATGTTTAGTTTTTGGTTATATTGATTTATTTGTGTGATTGTGTGTATGTGTAAACTAGTTTTTAATTTCTATTCGATGGCAACTACTTCTTTCCTGCCACTGTTTCTTTTGGTCGTTTTTCGCACGTTTTGGCTAATTTTGCGTTTCCCATGAGTTTTTGAGATTTTTATTTTTTTCAGTTTGATACTTTTCTTTGCATTTTAAATACATATTACTAACTAGATTTTAACGTATGCATAAACAGGACGTATATTTATAACAGTATTTTTTACTGACATACTCATCCTGTATATAAATTCGGAAATAAATATAACTAACTAAATATTCGAGTTATGGAGAGTTCACTGTATCTATATATATTTGTGTTAACTGAGTTCTATACAGAAGACTTGAAAATGGGTGTATGAACACCCGAAACGTTGTCAATACGTTGTATTTATTTTTCTCAATGAGTTATAATTATCAAAAAAATAAATTAATAAATAAATGAGAAAATCAGACTTCCAGTTAGACAACAGTAGTACAATAGACACCACAAAATTAGACATGATGCGTTTTCGTTTACCTTCAAAAATACTGGTGGTTTTTTAAAACATCCCACACCAGGAGGCGTGCCAGTACTGATGACGTCACCAGCTGTTAAAGTTGTAAATCTAAAAATACACGGACCTAGAAATTCGCCTTTGCTTAAAGTCAAACTAAAGAATGCCGAAGCGTTTGAAAGATAACATGTACATACTGGGAGACATATGAAATCAATCTTTCAATTTTAAAAACTTGATTTTTTGTGTTCGAGTTTTGCATAAGTTCTCCATTTACTTTACATCGTATGCCAAGATTGTGCGGAGCTAAAAAGGAAGAAAAGAATTTCATGGGCAAACTATAACTTCGTCGAAATCTGCAATTTCGTGATTACAAACTGGTCCTAATTTGACAAAAGCTGAAACATCTAACGAAGAAATCATGCCGCACACAATGTTTATATCAAAATTTCACATATTTGATCCATAAACTGTTTTTTTTTTGCTAAAAATCTTTTTGCAGAAATTTTTAGAAATGGATTTCACAAATTTCTAAAAAAATGATATTTCTGTATGAAATTGAATTTTACACGAAGCTAAACTCGTTTCTCGCGAATTTCATGTTTATTTGTTAAATTCCTCATGGCAGAAGATTCTGGCATTAAAATAACATTTATAGTGTAATAAGATGCAGAAAATGAAAACAAACAAAAAAGCAAACCTGATATGCTGTCCCTAGTAACAATTGCTGGGCCCAGTGGTAGAAATGTATCAAATGTTTTGGCTAATAACCACGGTCCGCCATTTTTGGATACCCAATCACGCGCGGTGACGTCATGTGCAACAGTGTATCCAAAAACGTGTTCCATAGCATTTTTCTCCTGTGAAAGAAAACAGAACATTTAAGAAAACAATTTTTTCTGTATAACTGTTGATGGGAATTAGATTATTCACACTAACTTTTGTGCATACTCATTTTCGCACATTCGCGCAAAAGAGTTCGTTATTGCGCGAAATTTAGTACTAAAATTACGCGCTAAAATTAATACACACGAAAAATAAAATAATTTTACAATTTACACTAAAATCTATATTTTGTCAACAACTAAGAATTTGACTTTTTTACTATTTTTTTCCTTGTTATTTGTAAAGAATATAAATTTGCGTGAAAATTAATACGCACAAAATATGTTTATTTTTCTATTGCGCGAAAACTTATGCGCCAAAAACTAAATTTTATTTGTGCTGCGCAAAAACTAATAATCGCCAAAATTAGTGCGAATAAGGCAGCTTGTAGGGTGAAAACCTTCTAAAACTGATTTGTAGGACATGTGCTCTCACCTCAATATTTTTACCTGATTTTCCAATAATAACAGCTAGCTCAACTTCCCAATCTAATTGCTAAAAAGAAGAAATGCAAAGAAGAGGTAATTCAGGAACATTCTAAAGATATATCTAAACATGACCAACAACGTGATGACGCAGCAAGGTTTTAATTGAACAATTTTACAATTAGGGAAAATTCTAAAGAAAAAATATGCAAGATCATTTCTATATGGTATATTTATGTTAAATTTTATTGCACCTTAGGAGTTAGTGTTATCATACCAACAAAAGAGATACCACTGTTAGCTATATTCGATTTTATGCATGAAAATTCAAAATTCGCAACAAGGTTTATTCAATATTTTACTGCTTATTTACACTTTAAAACAGGTTTTATAAAAACTTTGTTAGAGAAAATAAACATTGTAGGATATAAGGATTACTTCGGTTAACTTTGGGTATATAATACCAGCTCCGGGATGTGTAATACAGTTTGAAAATTTGCTGAAAACTACAGGATTGGTTGGTATAGGTTTTCCAAGTTCTTCACAATGATCTGTATAATTCATACCAATGCATATGATTTTCTCTGGATTGGTGATAGGAGAAAGAATCCGAACATTCTCCCTCTTTACAACATACTTGGCGTCATTTAAGATTCTAGGTAAAATCACATTAATACATAAATGTGGAAATAATCAATAAATTTAGAGTTAGAAACACACAGGGTGGCAACGCATTCGCATTTTTCAAAAGTAAAGTTTTCGAGTAGTAAGATATAGTTCGACAAAAACAAAAATTCAATTAGAAAAAGAGAAAATATAAACACCAGCTTTTAAAACCTGGTTCCTAAAAAACAAACCTAAACAAAAACAGATTTGGATAAGTCATTCTTTAAGATTTTTTTTCTATTTTATAACTTTCAAGGAGTTTTTCCAGGAGTATACTCCAATACTAGGATTTTTGAGGAGTAATGGGCACCCTAATGATGAGGTTTTACCAAATGAAATGTTTTTTAGCTTATCTTACACATTACAACACTAGTGGAAATACTTGTATGTATCAGGTTCTATGATGTTGTTCATTGCTTTGTTAAAATACATCATTCCTAAGTATTTTGAACAAGCATGGCCATGTTTTTTAGGTATGCAAGTATTGAACGTCATGTGCCTCATAAAATGTTTTTTTAAAGATGTAGTGTGACTAAAGTATAGATATAAATATAAAAGCACCTTTTAGCATCTTCCATATTCTTTTCACAATCTTTTAAAAACTGGATCATGGTCAAAACATCTGGGTTGGCTTTTGTGAAGTCAACTATATCACTGTTTTGATCAGTTTCAATTCCCACGTGTCTATGGCCACCTTCTTCAAATTGTACTAACCTCATGATGGTAATATTCTTGCCTAGGTTAAAAATCTGTATGGTAAAATAATCAACGAATTACGAAGATATACTTGCAGACACCAGGTAAATTTGCAGCATCAATGTTTTTTTGCATTTATGCATTTATGCATTCAATATGGCTTCAAGGCTGCAATACTTTTTACCCAATCAAGTGTTTTTTTGCAGCCTATGGGAGGCAATACACATGTTGAATTTAAAGTTCTTTCAGCAGTTAAAACTATAGAAACTCAGCTACACCATGCTTTATGATATATGCTTATATAAAAAGTCTCAAAAAATAACGTCCACCCAAACAAAAACAGATTTGTGATTCTCAGGAGACCATTTTTAATTTATCAACATAAAAGAATTACAAAAAACATCAGTATTGATAAGAACTCCATGAAATCATCTTATGGATACAATCTTACAAATTTGGGAATAATATAAACCATATAAATAATGACTACTAATTAAAATTTATGATACTTTTTGATCAACTTTATAAATTAGGAACAAGAAGTCACTACTAATGATCCATAGTAATGTAAATAGACTATACATACAGAGTATTTCTTGTAAAAACAAATTGCATTATGTTTCTGGCATTGTGCTTTAATTATTTTCACCCACTCCATGTCATCGGTTTTTGTAGATATTGTCTCACTGTTTACATTTTCATCATCATTGTTGTCCATTGCATTGCTGTGTATCTCTAACGATATGTTTTTGTCTCCATCATTGGTATGGTAATAATATATACAGACTTTTTACACGGACTGTCAATTTCTTGCTGTGCATCATTCGATGATGTTTTTTTAAATTTTTTGTTTCA